>JANHFO010002542.1:139720-153017 GCA_032468095.1 Pareas carinatus
TGAGACCTCGCTGAAACGTTGCATGAATACTCTGATTCCTACACGGGAAAAGACCCAAAAAACCCCAGAACTACAACATGATTTGATATATATATATATTTGTTTTCGTAGATTTTCACGGGTACAGGTATGTAGGTTCAGGTATGTTCGGGTCTTTTCCCGTGTAGAGTGGAAAGTCTCTTGGCGACATTGCCATCTTCAGGCTGGTGCTTTTGGTTTTTGGTTTTTGGTTTTTAGTCTGACTAGCAAGAAGCTGAAAGCACCAGCCTGAAGATGGCAAGTAAGACCTTGCCGAAACGTCGCTAAGGTGTTGTCTGACCACATAAAAATCTGGTGCATTTAGCAATGCTGTCAAATTAAACATATTGGAAGTAATTAATATTTTCAATAAAAAGGGGGCTACTGGAAAGGAAATCACTTATGAGTCTAAGAATTTTGATCCCCATGTAAGTGCTAGGCTGTGAATGTTTTCAAATATTTCAGAAGTAATTGAAACCTTGAAGGAGCACTGCATTTCAATAACAGCAACATCACATTGAATTTATAAGGCCACCAAAACAAATGACTCTAGGCAGCACCGAGTATTAAAACATCATTAAAAAAAATCAAAATACAAATCTATACAATTCAACCAAACCTCCTGCTGCGGTTAAACGTGCATTAACTTTAATGAGTAGATTCCTTCAAGCAGTTGCATTTTTTTCAGGCTTGGACAGAAAAAAGTATTTGGCTGATTGAATTAGTAGCAGAGAAGAGACGTGCTTGAGCAAGAACCAAAGCACTTTGCCAACCTCAGTATGATGGTACTTCTGAAACCAACATCCATATCCCAAAATGATCTCTAGATTTTTTAGAAAAGAGTTATTGAAGAAAAACGATGAGTTGCCACCACCATCTCATTGGCCACCATGGATAGAAGGAATCAAGTGGACTTTGAAAAGCAGCATTTACAATTTCACTCCTTCCTACCCTTGGCCTGATTTTCCCAGTCCCTCTATTAGGAGCTTGTATCCTGCTATTATATTTCCCGCCTTAAAAGCTGCAAAGCACATTTGGAAGGTGTTGGGATTGTTCTATAATTCCAGACTCTTATTTTTATGAGAAGATAAGGCTCTTAGACAATCCTAGTCTGAAAATAGCAGAGAACTCTTTTTCTTTTGAAATCACAAGCAAATTGAAGTATAAATACTCTGGATCCTTTTATTGTTAATTGGGTTTTGAAATCGTGAGTAATTGCAAAAGTAATTTGGATTGCCTAAAATGGCAAAATAGAAGTATATCCAATTAAAGTATCTTTTCATTTGGCAGTGTAATTCAGGTGCATTAGCATCTTCTAAAACACATGGAATTTTGAAATGTGTTTCCACACCATTAAAAAAAATTACATTCTTCTTTTCATAACTCACTGATGAACACAATCTACATTTTAGGCTTAATGGGGAGGACGCCAAAACAGTCACCAGTAGAACTAGATTTCTAATCTTATAAGAACAGAAGATCTTCCAAGCTATAAAAAATATTTTGAGAACTCGGAATATCATTACTTGAGATCTAATATAAATGGTAGTAGGCCCAGTGAGATCAATAAAATATCTGAATAAAACAAATCTAAATCTATTTAATATTAATCAATGTTTAAAAAAAAGATGAGGTAAAGGAAACGTTTCTCATTAACTACAGCTATCTAAAAAGCTACTGCTAACTCTGAAGTTTCCATTTTTAATATTCATCTTCCAATATACAAAAGCTACTGCATTTAAAGATGCTATTGAGACAAAAAGTGGTTTAATCTATGGCAACTTGCAAAATTTGATAATAACCCCCCAAAGCTCCATTCCAGATTATGAATTCTGATCATGTACAGCAACAGTTACGTAATGGTAAATTTTGAATTAATATTAGTATGAACATTATATGAATCCCTATTATGCATATAAAGAACCAATTATATGGGTTTACTCAAACATATTTTGAGTAAAGGTTTACCCCTTATACTCTAAAATTAAGGACTTGATCTTCTGTAATAGATTATGGTATGATTAGTATTTTAAAATATTACTGCCCTGATTTTATTGGAAGAACATTTGGCTACCTATCAAAATAATTGGCTCAAACAATAATCAGGATATATAAGGTTTGAATAGAGTTTACTGCTTTTCTGATTCTTTCACTTAAGAAAAAATTGACATCTAGGCAGAAGCTGCTGGTTCGTATAGGTGAGGATCAATGAGAGTACACTTAAAAAAGTCCAGTAGTGAGTTTTAATATAAAATACATTTATATTTCTAAAACACATTAGAATCTGGGAATATTAATAAATGTTAAGAAAATATGTATTGACGTATTCAAACTTAATGATATTGTACAAACTGTAGTATAGGCACAGACCCATACAGAGACTAGGAATCTGTGCAGATTCTTTAGTAACATGGAAAAAGGATAACAAAAAAGATAATAGGTGCTAATATGCTTTTTTGGTTTAGATCCCAAGGAAATTGCTTATGCTGTAGTGCCTTTTAAGTTGATAGAACAAATTTAGCCACAACTAACTTGGTGCCTGTGATTTGTGTGTGCGTGCATATCTTTATATGCTTGATCCCAAGAGGAAAAACATTTATTTTGATCTTGTTGTGGCAACTATATGAAGAAGAACAAAACACTTAAGCAATAATAAGCACCCACTGCCAGATGAATGTTTGGGATAATTTATTATGATAAAAAAACCAATTTGTAAAATTAGAGTATGATTAGGGATGCATAGTAATTATCTTAATTTATTCTGTTTTGAAACTGCAGATAAACAGCAAATTATTATGTTATTCATTGTCTATGATTTTGATGAGTTTGTTTTTGTATAATTCTTAATTAATTTAATAAGGTAACACGTTATGAATGTCTACTATGTATTGTTGAATATTTAATATTGTAAGATACTGGCTTCCTCTTTCCCTACATCTGGCAATCTTATTCAACAATTCCTTTGACTTCTGAGTTTTTGTTAGAGATTCTATCAATATCAAAGCATATTTTAAAACTATAAAAATGCCACAACAGATGCAAGCATAGAAAATTGAATTCAGCTTCTTTTGAAACACACATTTTTTTAAATGAATATAGAAGATTATATCTTCTATGCTTGCGTATGAACTCCAGAGTACATGCATTTATATCCATCACACCATCCCTTTTCAAAGTAAGCAATATTATGCAAAGTGCAGAAAAAGAGTAAGAAGAATAACTCGACGAAATGAAATCTATTGAACAAGAAAGGAAAGGAAAATAAGCTAAATCTAGCTTATAACAAAATCATTCATGCACTGTACTTCTTCATATCATGCCAACCATGGTTGCTTTTACACCAGTGAATCATCACTTTGAATGTTGCCTTTGATGTTTTAAAATTCTCATCTCTTTCTTTGGGGTGTTCAAAATACTCCATCCAGTCATGATATCTTGTTCTGCCTCTTGACCCATTCAGTCTTCCTTCCTTTTTTTCTTTTTTCAATTTGACCCTCAATCGTTCTCTTCATACGAACACATAGACACACTTATTTCATATTTGTCACTTGCTTTTGTATTCAATCCATGTGCATTTCAGCTCCTGTTCGCTCCAGTCCCTAACTATATCCCCACTGCATTCGAGTTACTTTCATTGCTTTCTGACACGACCAATTCTCACTTTCATATAACAAAGGAGAAGAAGGACACTTTTATGCATAATCATTTTTACTTTTGGAGAGAAATATTCCTTCCAATATATACCACCCATTACCTTTCTTCAAATTTCTCCTTTTATTCCCCATATTTAGCAATATTAAACAATATTTAATATACAGAAATTCATCTCCTTCTAGATTTTTGTCATTTACATATAACCTAAAACACTCCATTCTTCCTTGTCAAACACAATTACCTTGCTTTGCACAAGGAGAAACTCTTAACATTTACAGCAAATAATTTTATCTTATCATAACATAGCATAAATATAACCCAACATAAACGTCATACAAAAGCCTACAAGTGTTTACATCCTCAACCAACACATCTTCAATGCCATCATAAATATTCATCATATGTATATCCATAAATATATTATGCAAAGATAGAAACATGGTGCATATCTTGTTTTATTCCAAGCTTAGTGTCGAAGCATTTGTAAGCTTACCATTTATTCTTGCATATGCTTCCAAGGACACTATGTAATTCTTCCATTATATACTGTTATTATATTCAGCAACTGACCTTAAACTCCAGTCTCACATAAATGTCTCAGAATTTCATTTCTTTTATGGTTTCTCTAAATTATCAAAAGTACAATAAACACTTTCACATTCATATATTTCTAATGACTTGCTGAAGAGCAAATATCTGGTCAACATTCTTCTTTCCAAGCCTAAGGCTGCAAATTTTACCTCACCTAGCCCTTCATTAGAATTCTGCCAACACCTTCCCAGGCATGTTTAACAGTTCAAATCTCGTATAATTTGTACACTCACTCTTGTTTCTCTTCCCTTCGCATAGGGGAGTCATACTAGCACTCTTCCAAATGTCAAATAGAGATGCAGCCCTTACAACTGCTTTATACAAATCATCCACCCACTTCGCAAGCAAATCAGACCTCAATTTTAACATTTCTCCAGGTAAACCACCTGCAACTGTAGCCTTACCATTTTCCAACATACAGCATTCTTTGCATTACTTATTTTAAATTGAATTAAATTAATATATTTATTGCATTTAATTCCACTTTTGGCACATAACTGTTAGTTTTCAAAATTCTCGTTCCTATATATATGTCCTTTTTTATCTCTTCTTCCTTTAACATATGCTTAAACACATATTCCAAATAAAGAGAATTTTTTCTAAGCAGATTCCAGCCACTTTTCTCTACCGCAATGCAATTTTCCCCCTTGCCATATTCAATCAGCACTCTGAACCATGTTTTCCAAAACCAATTTCTGATTCTTCCATTCACTGGAGTATACCATGCCACTGTTATTAACCTACAAATTCCTGTTTTCATTCCCACACACCACAGTCTAGAAGACACCAGTGCCCTGCTCTTCTATAAAAATAGGTCCCCTTTGTTCAATTATAGCTATAGATTGGTTGAGAAATATTTCTTAGTTTATGGTTGAATCGCATTTCTTCAACTGATATTTCCTGCTTCTTTCCAGGGAACAGCTTGTTAACACTCAGTAGTACAGGATGTACTTTGTATGCTTCATGTTTTACTGATTTGGCATTTCTTTGTTTAAATTGTTGTGAGCCACCCAGAGTCATTGAGAGCATTGGGCAGCATATAAGTTTAATATATTGCGGTTGGTTCCACAGCGAGTCACATGTTTAGACTGGATTTGTTTAGACTTGATTTGTCATTTTGTCTATCTATCAAATCCTTCTGAAGGATCTGGGATAGGTAGTATTGTCGTTTTGATGGTGTAAAGCTATCAACGCAGGATGTAACTGTTCTAGGTAAAGCTACCTTTTGAATTTGACTGATTTTATCAATGCTGATGGTATTCAAGTGATGATCCAGATGCCTAATACTACTGGTACTGCCACTGCCATTCTACTCCTATTTGCAGGTCTTTATATTTTGTAATTTCCTCCAGGTCTTTTTTCTCCAAGTATTACAATGCAAGAACTAGCAGGACCACAAAATGAAGACGCAAAAGTGCTCTGGGATTTTAAAATTCAATCAGACAAGTATCTGCCAGAGTTAACAACTGTTAATAAGAAAGACAAAAATGTCTGGATAATATAGTATAGTTGGTCATATAGTCAGCCAGTTGGGATTTTTACCACTGATTAAGTATAAAAATAATTATTATTATTATTACTATTACCATGTATATCAGCTCTACAGTCAATCTTCAGTTTAATAACACTGTGTGCTTAGTTGCCAATCAGAAAGGAGGATAATCATTAAAAACAGTGGTCACCAACCTTTTTGACCTCAGGGACCACCAAATTCATAATTTGAAATCCTGAGGACCACCAATATGAATTTTTATTTTTTACATTTTATATTTTATGATCATCTTCAAATGTGATAAATCTTGTGACTAAGTTACTGAAAGACTGTTTTTATCTTTTATTGTGCTGCTTAATTTTCTTTTCTTTTTCCCATCAACAACTATCTTGTTGGTGTCACTGACTTGGAATTGCAAAATTCTTACTGGTGGCACCATATTATATGGCTTGTTACATGACATGATAGGGGGTATATTGTTTTATCAAAATTTATTTTAAAGATGCACGTGGCCATATTATTTTATTGAAATCGTTTCTCTATGTCCTGTATTTAATATTATTCTGTTTTGTATACTGCTTGGGCATTACTTTAATGATGTACCCCTTACAAATGCTGAAAAGTACTAAAAATGAATAAACAGTAATAAATACAGTAAATGTAAAATGAAAAGGAGGAAGTGAAGCAGAAAGGAAACCGGAAACTGAGATGGTCATACCCGGAGGAAGGAATCCAGAGAGCCATTCTCCATGAACTCGGTGACAATCATGACGGGGCGGCTCTTGGTGACCACACCTTCAAGGCGAATGACATTTGGGTGCTCAAATTGTCCCATGATGCTGGCCTCGCTTAGGAACTCCCGCCGCTGCTCATCAGTATAGCCGGCCTTCAGGGTTTTAATAGCCACCATGTATTCACGCTTCCCTGGAGGTTTCAGGCGGCCAAAACACACCTCTCCAAATTCTCCTGCCAGGAGTAAGGGATGGAAAAGACTTCACATCAGACATAGGAGGAACTGGTGCTTGCATAATTTAAATGCAGAGGAAGACAAGACTGTGTCCTACTGCTTTGGAAACAAAGCAATGAATCACTTTTTGGAGTTGGGTTTCATTGGTAAGGTTACTACATCGCCCAAGTTCAAATCAGGTGACGCAGTTCCCTCTTTTATTTCTGCAACAGATTTTGACAAACTCCCAAGTTTTGAACTTCAGCATGGACTGAGTCTTCTAAGACTCAGCTGAACAATGTAAACACTTTCACAATTGATACAATCATTGGTCTGCTCTATCTGAGAAAGTTTTTTTAAAATCAAACTTGACAATATTAAGATGGATGGACTTCAACTTCCATAATTCCCCTACCAGCAGAACTGAGGAATTCTGAGAGTTAAAGTCCACCTACCTTAAAGCTCTAAATTTGAAAAATATCCATCTAAGAACTTTAGAAGCAACTTGCCTGAAAAAAAGAGAAACATACAAGCAACTACACAAGAAACAAAGCTCTAAAGCTCTCTCTTGAAGAAATGAGAAGCTACAATAGACTAGGAGCCTTCTGCCATTCAGGAATGAAGAATATCAGAAGAGCTCAGTCGTGAGTTTCAGCCCCCATAATTTTTTTATTTGTTTATTTATATCCTGTTTTAATTGTTTTTACAAACAACTCAAGGTGCCAAACATATCCAACACACCTTTTTCTTAATATTTTCCCCATCATAACAACTCTGAGTTGGGCTGAGACTGACTGGTTCAAGGTCACCTAGCTGCTTTTATGGCTAAGAAGAGACTTGAACTCAGAGGTGCTTGCTTTCTAGCCTGGTGCCTTAACCACTAGACAAAACTACCCCCCCAAAGTACCAGACCATGACAGGGAGATATTTCTTACCCCTGAACACATTTCTTATATAATACTGCTTACTTTTCTCTTTCTGCAACTGGCTCTGTCCTTTTGTAATTCTGATAATTGTATATATTTTGCATTAGTGTGGGATTACATCAGGAGGAAATGATTCCCATCTTATTTCAGTAGCAGGTGTGAACCGAGTTAAATTCTGCTCCTTCTAAAATAATAGGCAAGGGCTGCATGGAAAGAGTAGCTGTAACCCCTCATTGTTGCACATTTCTATGGATGTGCAAAGCTTCAGATCTAAAGTAATATATATATATGCTACAATGGGGGTAGGCAATTCCAGGAAAATATGCAGTTAAATTAACAAGCTCTCAGCAGGGTGCAACGAGGGCTTTGAAGCAGGCACGAAAGAGCTGTCAGTGCCTCCTTACCTCAAAGATATATTTTCCTGAGGTATATGTGAGTTGAGGAAAAGACACATTTTTATAATAGTTTTATTAAATATTACAGTTACAACAATAAAAACTAATTCAAATTGGAAAAGTAGAATAATAAAAAGAATGAGTAGAAGATGCAGAAAAGAAACGAGAGAAAAAGGAAAATACAAAGAGAAATGGAAAAGAAAGAAAAACAAGAATATAGAAAAGTTAAAAAATGGACATCCAAAATATGCATCATTTTTTTAAGGAGGCACCAACCATATAAAACCCATCTACTCTGAAGCATCTTTTTTGCTATGGATCTGAAGCACTGCACATTGTTACATGCTACTTCTTCTAGAATGTACCCAAATTTAATTCCTTCAACTCCTAAGACGAAGCCTGCATACTGAATATGTTGCAATGCCACTTGAGTGGAGTTCTGTTTGTCATCATGAACTAGTGCCAAAAGACAGAAATGGGAGGAACACCTGACAATTGGATGGACCCTTGTCAGTAAGTTGCAACCCAACTGAAAAGGCTAGGTTTAAACTGCAGGGTTACAATGAAAGATTTAATTACTTTTGAGGCTCCAAATGAGAACAAGCGTACTGAAAAATAGGGCTAAGGAGTAAATAAAACAGCAGAGATTAAATGAGAAAATATTACTTCATTACCTGATCCAATGACTTCCTCTATCTTGACAAAAGATACATCAATTTCCTTGGCAAATTCCCGAATAGCTTCATTGGGGTCTTCATAAGTAGAAGGGTCAATGTAATATTTGACCCCAAGGCCTGCGAGGGAGACCACAGATTCCAGAATCAGCTACGAGCTTGGGAGAAGAGGCAGCTAAAGAAAGAGGAGACTGTCAATCACCTACCCCGAGTGGTTATGTACTGTTGCAGGCGATCTGTGTATGGAGTTTCTCGTCTCTTACTGTGGAAGAAGAAAACATAGAAGGAAAACTAAGATAGGATGACCTTCTTAGATGCATGAAGTCCAAAGGACTCTTCTAGAGCTATGAAAAAGGTGCAGGCAAGAGTAGACAAAATTATGTTGGATGTTGGAGAAATAATCATGGGGTTTTACTTGAAGGGGGAAGAAAATCATGAATATCCAATCATTCAATGCCTGCTCGTAAATTATGGATAGGCCATATTAAGTATAACTTCCTTTCAATGTAAAGGCATCAGAAGAAATGAAGGAACTTACTCAGGGTGAGGATAGAGTACAAAGAGAAACGATTGTTCTCTTTGTTATGATAGCTAAATCTGAATCTCAACTGACTAATTGTAGGACACATAAATAAAATACTTCACAAAACCCCCAATAAAATATTAGCATAATACTTCTTTAGCCTTAGCAGAGAGTTGTGCTAAATGACCTTTGATCATCTAATGGTGTTGCTGTGAAATATGTCATTTTAGGTTTCAGTGAGCATTGTTGGAAATTGTAATACTGGAAATGATAAGTCACATATTTCTTTATTCAAAATTCTCTGAATTTTTATTGAAAAGCAGTTTTTAATAAAATTCTAAAGCAGTTTTCAATAAAAATGAAGGAAGTACAGTAGAACAGTAAATTAAAGTATGCAGTGCAAACACAATGTCAGCTAGTCTGATCTGGCAGAGGTGTTACGATATTCTTAATACTGAATGGATATTTATTATACAGTGAAATTCTATTGGGAGACTTGTATTCTTGGGGGAATCTTTTAGGGAAACTTGCTAATAGAGGATAGGCCTGAAACAAGTAGTGACTGGGGAACCCATTGTTTTTTTCTGTTTATTCTCTTTTGGAGAACTTCTTCTGTTTCATCAAGTGACAGATTTTTAGGTCAAGGCGAGACAACTCTTACCAGAAGTTTAAACTGATTACTTGAAGAGACTGAAATTAGATTGAGGACTAAACCTGGAGGTTGCCTGCCTTTGAGTTATAGCGGAGATGTTTCTTTTTCAGGCCTGAAGTCACATGATTGGCAGATTGTCTCTCCGGTAGAGCTCTTGGATATAATAGGATTCCTATTTGATAGCAACTTTCCAAAATCATGCTGTACCCCCTTATTTGGGAGTAGTTTTGTGTTGAATCAACAATATGTTTACAAGGGTGAAAGCAGAACACCCACCTTTTAAAGACAATGGCCAGGATGGCAATGGCAGCAATCACCATGAAGGCCAGTCCACCCAACGCCGAGCCCACAATAAGTGGCAATCGGTCCTGAACCATCTCAGAACGCTCACCTGTCAAAGAAAGAAGGCTGTCGGTTATCTTCTTATATATAGTCTTTATCATTATGAAACCTTTCAATAGTCTTAACATTTGAACATACTTTCTCAAAACATTGTCAAGGGCTCTACAACTACAGCCACCAACATTCAGAAATGCCCTGTTTCCCCTGTCTGAAGCATCCAAGTCTGTAGAACAGAAAGGGTCATAGTTGTGTTGATCCCATCAGGTTCCCTATCCACATAAGGTTTTCTCTGAGCAACACATAGATGTGGATCTGTTGATCTAACCCCAAAACTCCATGCAATTTTGCATTATCATTTAGCGAAATATGAGACCTTTCAAATCCCCCAGTCCTTCTATCTATCTCTAACACACATGCACACATCAATTACATTATGTCACTTTATTTCATTCATTTTTATTTTTATTTTTTTAAAAAAATCAGGTCTTTTAATTGTCAATTTTGCCAAAGCTCTTCTTCATTTTCTTCCTTTCTTCAAAAGTACTTCTACACAGCTCCTGCAATTGATTTTATCTCTCTGGGTAAACACATATGCAATTCACATGATCACAGTTGACCAAACAGTTCTTCCAAAAAAGTCATCTTGAAATGATGATGCTTGTTCAAGATAATTCCTCATTAGATGGTGCCTTAAATACCTAGTATCGCCACATACTGAAATGACACAACACTTGAAAATACATAAACAGATGGGGACTCAAGGTATACATTAGCCTGTTAGGTATGTGAAGGCTATAAAAAGTTTATGAGGCAGGAATAAGAGAGCAATAAAAAGAGATAATAGATTGTTCGAGTAAGTATGAGTGTGAAAGTATTGATAAATCTAGGTTTGGAAACTCAGAAGATGGGTCACTTACCTCCTACAAGAGTTTGGAAATACATCTTTCCACTATATGGCCCATAACCCACTGCTGTCCGGGCTCGTACTTGGAAAGCATATATCTTTCCCGGGCTTAGACTGGAGATGGTGGCCATATTAGTCTCACTGGTTAAGGTGAATGAAGTGTCCTCATCTTCTGACTAGGAATCAATACAGGTCAGTCAATAGATTAACTAACTTCTTTTACCTCAGTAATGTTCTATTCTCAAATGCATCCACATTTTTGTTATTTAGTCCAGTTCCTTTCTGCCCAAACTCCTGAACTAATCATTTAAATTACCAACTACTTCTGCCTTTATTCTTGAGGATGGATAGCCAAAGAAACAGTAAAAATGATTTGTATAACGGAAAGGGGGGAAATGCCATAGCAAAATGCTCCAAGGATGGATTGCTTGACTCACCCTTTCAGCAATGTTAAGCTGTTTCACAACATATGGCTTCCAAGAAATTCTAAGACTCTTTCTTGTTATAACTATTTTCCACCCCATCCTGGTAACATGAAAACCCCGAAATGAAAATGTGGTGGGCAATAATAACAACACAGCTCTTTTCTACTACACTAGTGGCCCATTCAGGAAATGAAATTTTTCTGGTCTAGAAGCTACGGAATTTTATCCTTCCCATGTGGGTCCTTTCTGCTTTGTTTATTTCTGGAATGATGCAAGATGAGATCCTGTGGTAGTGGCAGCTTCCCAACTGTTTTAGTAATATAAAAGGATAGCAGGCTCACCTTCTAAACTGTAGAAGAAAAATCAGGGGAAGTCTATTCCCGAATCCTAAATTGGTTTTAAATTCCTGTATCCACTCCAAAAAGAACTTGACAACTATAGATTTCTATGGCTGCTGAGAGCTTAGTAGGTGAGATACAACTTTTCTGGACCAATCTTAGTTTCTTGAACCGCAACAGTTGTACTTGTTAAAATTTACTGTGCAAACTTTCTGTTTTTCCCCCCACACCAGTTTACCTTGTCAAAATAGCGCAGTTGATAGTCCAAGATGATTCCATTTGGCTGATCAGGCTGTGGCCAGGACAAAGTGATACTGCTTGGGGTGCGACTCACCTGATGCATCATAGGGACAGCAGAAGGGACTGCAGTAAAAAAGAAGAAGACATGGGAAACCGCTTTGCTATTAGTGGTACTATGAAGAATTTCAGTGTGCTAAAGCTGTTGCCACCCTACCTGCTTGCAATACAATGGTACGCGCTTGGATTAACTGCTTTTCTAAGTTTTGGATCCTGACTGGAAGACTTTTAGTGGAACTCAAGATTGCCCTTGGCCTGCCAGAGGGGATGGCTGGCTGGGTCTGATGCTCCTTCGTGAAAAATGACAGGCAAGGCAAAGAACAAAATTATTTGGCAAAGCACAGGTACCCCTGCCCTCTGTGATTCAAAGTCCTCATTTGAAGAAATTGCTCCTTCTGTCTGAAAGTTAGCAGTCCTAAATCTAAACTACGTAACACATAAGACGGTGAATGTGTATTTTCTTGGCTACAAACCAATGGATAATTTTAACATTAGCAAACTCTGCGAAGGCTGTGCACCTAATCCATGGTGTGTATGCCATGCTGAAAGATTTCTGACACATCTTTAATCAATGGATTCTAATCAGTAGGTCAAATCAATTCAAACTGAAGATGGTATATATTACATGTGTGACAATTAAAGGTATTTGAAAGATAGGCCTCTCCTGTTAACCTTCATACGGCAGATCTATTATGTTTACTGTGATTGTCATATTGCAGTTTTAATATCTACATGATTAAATCAATAGTGTTACTCATTCTGGGTACTCCTAATATATCCCGGATTGTTTTAAGAAGCTAGACAGACTTTACAGAATCGCTATTCATATTTTCAGGATGCCTGAAAATATTGCAGGACTGTGGGAACTTCTACACATGAAGCTTAGAGTGCTTTTCATGGGCTATATATATGAATGTCAGACCCTTCTCAAAGTGGAAGATTTAAACCAGAAAGAGAACCATTTGTAATTCAAATGCACACTTTGGCCAATGGAGGGTTTACATTCACATTAGAAACCAATTCATGGAGGGGAAATAAAAGCTCTATGCACGGTCACTCACGCCCTTGTCACTTCTCGCCTCGATTATTGCAATGCACTCTACATGGGGCTCCCCTTGGG
>JANHFO010002544.1:16671-26743 GCA_032468095.1 Pareas carinatus
AATGCGGTCCTGTAGATATCCAGGTCCTAAGCCATGGAGCGCTTTAAAGGTGGTAACCAACACCTTGAAACGCACCCGAAAGGCCACAGGCAGCCAATGCAGCTCGCGCAGGAGGGGGGTCACGTGGGCACAGCCACTGACTCCCATAATCCCCAAATTTGCTCAATTTTATGATTTCAAAATTTGAAAGGCAATCCATAAAGAAATATCTGTGCATTCAGCTTCAAATATCTGTGATTAATTTAAAGTTGAGAATTATTTAAAGTTGAAAATTAACTTAGTTTAACTATTTAAATAATTAATTATTATTATTGTTAGATAGTGTCCATTAAGTTACATGTTTAAGATGACTGAGAGGTAAAAAAACTTTTTATAAGTCTTTTCTCCTGAAACTGATTTTCCAGGTACCGATGTGAAAGACGCTCAGGTTATAAGTGTTTCTACAGGAACAAAATGTATTAATGGAGAATATATGAGTGACCGTGGTCTTGCTTTGAATGATTGCCATGCAGAAATTATAGCTCGGAGATGCCTACTTAAATTTCTTTATACACAACTTGAACTACATTTAAGGTAAGTTCAGAGGACTTTTATGATTATAGAGGCAGGTTCTATCAATCATGCAGGATCACAGAAAATTGTGCTTATACAAATTTCTGTGAAAACATAGTACCTCATAAGATGCTAAGATTTATTCTGGAAAAAGTTGTTTGATCTGATACTTTCAGATGATGGCAGTTGAATTAATTCTTCTTTCCAACTCTGCGATAATGCAGATAGGAATTCATTTTGTATTACTGTTAGTTTTAACAGAGCAGCATTCTATAGATTTAGGAGATTGCTCTTAGAGAGTTGTGGAGTGTCTTCAGCCTTTCAATAGTTTATTTAAAATTTTCAATCTGTAATCATTAATTTATGCTTTGGCTGTATCCCATGTGTATAAAATCTTGCACTTTAAAATTTCTGGGAATTGCAGTCAGTGCAAAATGTAGCAGTTTGGCTGCTAATCAGTCAAAGCTACAAATATAATGTGTGACTGAATGATCTGTACATGATTGAGGAAAGTAAGAGGGTGAAGGTAAGTGACATAGTGAGATACAAGCAGATAAGTGATAGATTGTGTCCAAGGAAGGATAGATATAAGAGAATTGCGAAGATGAGACACGGAATTGGGTGAGTTAATGAATGGAGGGGAGTGATAAAAAGTAAAGTAAGTTGGATATAGAGAAGATGGAGAGAAGGAAGAAGGCATAGAAGAAAAAGAAAGGAGTAAAGTAGGAAGGAATAAGATGAGAAGAAAGAAGGGAAAGATGGGAGAATAACAAAAACAAGGGGAAGTCAAAGGAGGGAAAGGAAGAATGCTGACTATTTCCAAAGAGCTAATGAATAAATTACCTGACTAATGAGACTTAGATGGTACAACGCAGACGGAAGATTTGTGGTCTTGTAAGGTCTTCCAATCATACCGCAATATAAATGAATAAATAAATGACTCACGTTTTGAGTAGCCAATGGTTAAACGGATGATTGGAGACTTGAAACCACAGTCATGAAAAAGAAGGGAAAATATGATTTAGCAATGTATAAATAATGTACACATGTAATAGGAAACCTGAATTGATAATGGAATGTAAAAAAGGTTATTTTGAAATGACTGTTATTTTGTATGATATGAATATAAAATCAAAATCAATAAAGATATATTTTTTAAAAAGTCCTTATGTAAACGTAGTCCCCATTATTTTTAAATGGTTCATAATATAAAGGATTCATACTGAATCAGTGGCTTTATTAAAAACATATGCAGGAACTGAAATATACATCAGCAGTCAAAAATTGAAAAGGGTCTATTGGTAAATGTTGGGTGGAATCTCAAGATGTTATAGGTTGCCTTTTATGTTTCTTCTTGAGATGTCACAAATAACGTTTGAAACTACTCTGAGGTAAATTGGATGATCGCTTGTCTTCTGAGGAAACAAGAACATTAATATCTATCACCTTAAATCCGCGAAGGGAAAGATTTCTATCTGTAATAGCCTAGAAACTTTAATATAACATTATTTTTCAATATAGGCTGACAAATAATTTCTATTTTGAGAATCTCCAGAGTCCTAAGGCCACACTTTAAAAAACACTGTTATAGAGAAAATAATGTCTCTTTCATAGTATCAGAATCACAATTTATTGGCCAAATGTGTCTGGACACACAAGGAATTTGTCTCTGGTGTACATGCTCTATACCTGCATACATACAATAGACAAACTGTGATTACAATTATAAGATACATTCATAATCATAAAGTACATTCATCATGTCATGTACATATAAGCTGAAATCAACAAACCGTGATCTTAATTATGACTAGAATCACAATGATAAAGTATATTCATCACATCATCATGTTATAAAGTACAATCATGTCACAAAACACCTTTATACCATTCGATACATGATATGGTACATTTTTGTGATAGGTTTAGAACAGTTATAGGATACTAATAATCACCACTTGATTTGGAGATAGTCTTTGGTTGCTGAACTTACATTTATTGTAGGTTAATTTGGCCCACAAGGTGGTTACGGCTATTTATAAAACTTTCCCCTGATCTTAAAATTAGTAATATGAGATGAAAGAGTTTTATGCTTGACAGAGGATGCCAAGTTGTCTGTTTTTTGTTGCATTTATTTTGCAGAACTCCTCTTGAAGAAATTAAGATTGGTAGTGCATACTATAAAATTAATATCTTCCAGGATGTGTACTATGCAGAAAATATATTTTTATTGATTGTCTTTATTCACATTTCCAGCACAAATAAGTGAATAGAACATAGAGATAGCTACAAAATTGATATCAATTTTTCTTAAACTACTTAAGCAATCATAGAAAACCTTTAACCTTGGTTTAAACATAAACTTAGGTTTTAAGCAAAGTGAATGTAAAATAATTAAAGCAGATCATTTGTTTTTAATTTATAGTGTTACTGTACTAAACTAATTAACAAAGAAAAGTATGAATATATTCAACAGTATTAAAGAAATATACTTCAAACGTAATCATAATAACAATGGAGAAGAAGGGAAGTGACTTGAAAACTGTTATAAACAGCATACTCTGAATTTCTCATTATTGAATGTGGCCTTTCGTGGGTATAAAGCATATTCAAATTAATCTGTAAATCACATAAATAAGTAATATCAATTTTACCAACTTACTTCAACTGCCTATAAAAAAAATTATTACATAGGAACCACAAGTCTTCTAAAGCCTGCTACAGAAACCAGAGTTATTGTGGCATAATAATTAAAGTGTAGAATTGGCATTAACCCTGGGGAGAGGCAGGTTCAAGTCCACTTTCAGCCAGAGAAGCTCACAGGATGCCTTTTGACCAGTCAGTCTATCCCAGCCCAATGTGTGTTACAGGTTTGTTTTTATTGCGAGAAATGTTAAGGAAAAAAATGGAAGTAGAGGAGACATGTGGACCAAATAAACCAAATAAACCAACTATATGTTGCATGTATCTCCTACTTCATGGATACAAGCAAGAATCTTTTAGCATGCAAGATAGTCCGTGTTTAAATTGAATAGTAAGAACATACTTGTGGCATATGAGCTAAAATGTCACACATTCCCCCCCCATAATAGCCATTATTACATCCTCATTGATTATATGAAATAATATATGCAGTACATTTTGTATAATTAAAGCTGATTATCTAGTGTACTCTTTCCTGAATTTACTAGAAAAAAGACCTTTGATTAAAACATGATCATGCATGTACAATGATGATTCAGAAGTAAGTATCTAAGTGGATGTCTAAAGATTGTGACCTGGAATGAAAAAGACATAAATAAATCATCTGGGAAGGGAATGGAAGAAAGACAATGTATTTGTGTTGTGGGAGAGGGGAAGAACATAGATCAGAATGAAGAGGCATCTAATTTTATGGAGTAAAATTGATGAATTTATTAATGGAAGTGATAGTGTAGATTTAATTATGAATAAAAGGCTAAAATGTACATCAGAAAGGATATATCTGTGTAGTATGAATTGTTATTGGTAAGCATTGAAGTAAGAAGTCATGGTTACACCTCAATTACATCCCAGTCATGCCACAATGTTCATAATTTTCATAGTAATTTTATAAATGTTAAAGTAACAACAATAAAAACTAATGCAAACTAAAATAAAAGAATAAAAAGAAAAAATGGAACGTGCAGAAAAGAAATTAAAATAGTAAATAAAGAATAAAATAAGAATATAATAAAGAAAAAGAAAATAAATATATAAAGAAGTGACTTCTCCCCCCATCACAGTTTTAGTAGCTTATCATCTCTTAAAATACAATGAATTATTTCTCCATATCCCACCTGGGGAGGAAATGCAACAACCTCTGGTATTTTTCCAGGAAGGAAAAATTGCTCTGTTAGATGATATGGAAGCATGGGTGGAAATGAGAGTATAGAAAAAGTGATTGGGCTATTTTGAGATTGAAAAATAAATAAGAATGATGTTTGAGGAGTATCCATCTAGAATAGATGAATATTTTTATTTTGAATACATGGTTAAGTGTTAGTTTGGTGTATGTGCATGCTAAAGGAAAAAAATCTGAATAATCTAAAAATTGTGTTTGACTGATTATGATAAAAGGTTCTAATATTTAGTGAAGTATACACGAATGATGAGAAATGCTAAATGTTAGACCCAGTACATTTGATACTTTCAAGAAAAATGGTCATGGAAGAAAAGAAATGAAAAAAGAGAGAAAAAGAAAGGAAAAGTGAAAGTAAAATGACTACAGGCAAAGAAAGTGCAAATTCTACATGGAAAATATTAGTAGATAGAATACTAAGAAACTACTCAGGTTGCAATATTGGATGGATATATGTTTCTTTCTGTTTATGAGATGGCAGCTTATCAATGTAGTATAAAGACTGATGAATATTAATTTTTGTAGTAATGATTTGTTTTAAAATTAGACTGAATTATTTCTGGTATGTAACATAGTATGTTTTGTTTCCTGTCTGTTGTTGCATTTGTTTTCTATCTCTATCGCTTGCTTGCTTTTGTGCCTATTAAAGCATAAATAAATCTCCATGGGACTTCCTGTAATTTTAATGGAGCTAAGAATAAAAGTGATAAGATAATTGAGATGAAATTGATGGAAGGAAATGTTGGAAAAAGAAAATATGTTATTGCAATGGAATGTGTATCTGTAGGAGCAGTGGGTGACAGTTTTGACAACACAAAGCTTTCCCAAAGAGAGGCCAGGATAGCACTGACCCAAAATGGATGAGGGAAGAGATTCAGGGTAGCTCACTCTAGAATCGCTCAAGATATACCTAGTAGGTTAGAAGGTTATAGCTTTAGCTTGGCAAGACTCTATCCAAATAATGTATTGCACTCAATTGGATTTCATAGGGTTGTGTCTGGGATTGAGCCTGACAAGTATTAAAGCAAATAGATATTGGGCACAGGAAGTATTTTTTAAATAAAGTCATACATTCTGTGGGAATGTTGAAAACTGTAATGGCTATGCAAATGGAGTTAATTAATAGAAATTATACATAAATGTAGAAGAAAATAGATGAATTTGTGTATTGTGGTAGAATGTTTTATAAGGGTGGATAGAAGAAATTTGAAGATTATGCAAAAAAGATTATTTCTAGAAAGATAATGAGTTCTATGTAGACTGTTGCAAGGTATGAATATTCTAAAAATTGTGGAAATGGCTGTGAATAATGGCTGTACTTTGCTATTTGGAAGTGAGTATTGAATTGGGTGTGTCAAGAGAAATTTATAGATGTTGGCCATGAACTTTATGAGTAAATATTCTTTCTGTTTTTTCTTTGGTTGGTTTCCAAGACTGCATTTCAGCCATTTGTTTATAAATAGTTTTTTTCTAAGTTGTAAGTGAGCAACAGATGTCTGTAATTTCCTTTGATATATTCCGTGCCTGAATGTAGGGTTTGCTGCTAAATTACTTAAGCAAAGAAATCCTAATTATCTGCAGAATAATTTAATTCTATTGGCATCCTCTCAGTATTCTCTTTGATTCATTACAATAAATATATGACTATATCATAATATCTTTGATCTAGTTATGATAAATTTTAGGTTTTGTTTGATTTATATACTTTCATGCAACTTGAATAATATTTTGCCTCTTTCTTTCAGCAATAAGGAAGACCAGCAAAAATCTATTTTTATCAAGTCAGATCAAGGTGGCTTTAAATTGGATGAAAATGTACAGTTTCATCTCTATATTAGCACCTCCCCTTGCGGTGATGCTCGGATCTTTTCACCACATGAAGCTGCCCAAGAAGGTATAAACAGGTCTCTGGTGAAGATTATTTTGATAAAGTCAAAGCAGTAGTAAACAGTGAGAGCTCTAGTTTCTAAAATCAAAATCAACTAAGTCTACTCATATAAAACAGAACACTACATACAAGCTGACACCACCTTTGGCCCTTTTATACATCATAAAAATGACTCTGAATTAGTCTATGACTTCACTAATTACTCAACATACATGCATGATATACAACAATTTACATCTGTGTAGAATTTATTTTATTTAATTAATTGTAAATAATTGTATAGAATAATTGTAAAGAACTGTAATTATGTATAAACTATTCATTCCTACGACAGTTTATTTATTGTGCTTTAATTCTGTATGTAAATTGCTTTCAAATATGTAAGTTATAGCTAGGTTTTTTTACAAACAAAATCCTAAGGTTTCTTTGATTTGAATGCATGAAATGTTGACAATAAAGACTAGATAATATTATCAACTTTGTGTATATAAAGTGCTGGGTAAAATTATTATTTCATACAATAACTATTCTAATTCTACTATATTGTGTGTTGTTTTTCTGTTCTGTAAATTCCCTGGCTGAAATAAGAAATAAAAATAAAGTAATTCTTGACTTAAAAAAATTCATTTAGTGATCATTCAAAGTTACAACAGTACTGAAAAAAGTGACTGATGATCGTTTTTCACACTGACCATTACAGTATCCCAGTGATCAAAATTCATATGCTTGGCATCTGCTTCATATTTATGACAGTTGCCGTGTTCTGGGGTCATGTGACCAAATTTTTGCAACCTTCTGACAAGCAAAGTCAATGAGAAATCCAGATTCATTTAACAACCATGTTGCTAGTTTAACAATGATTCACCTAACAATTGTGACAAGAAAGGCATAAAATGAGGCAAACTCGCTTAACAAATGTTTCACTTAGAACATAAATGTTGGGCTCATTTGTGATCATAATTTGAGGACTACCTGTATTGGTCTAGTGGTTAAGGTACCAGACTAGAAACTGGGAGACTGTGAGTACTAGTCCCCCTCTGGCATGAAAACTCACTGGGTGAACTTGGGCTATTCACTCTCTCTCTGGCCAATTCACCTCACAGGATTGCTGTGGGAAAAATAAGATGGGGAAGGATGCTTGCCACCTTAAGTTGTTTATAAAAATAGTAAAGGTAGCATATAAATAAAACAAGTAATAAGTAAAATATGTATGTACTAGCTTTTTGTACCCGTGCTCTGCTACGGGTTTTGTATAGTTTAGCATGTTAATAAATTGTAGAACATAGTCATTGCATTATTTCTTAAAATGTAGTGGTGTTGTTTGTCTGTGGCTGTTTAACGATGTGGCTGCTGTGTATCTTTATCTGTGGAAGAGATATATGTAATCAGGAGACGTAGATGATGATTTGTAAAATTTAGTTAATGTGTGTAGTAGTTGATGGTAGAGTAACATACCTGAAGAAAAGTTTAATGGTTAATTCTGGTAGATGATATTGTTAGAATATATATTAGAAGCCTGGGGATGGGCCTGCAGGCCTGAGTAGCACCTCCCTGCCCCCCCAGATCAATTTGGGCCTATCCGCGGGGCAGAGGGAGGCCTGGGGATGGGCCTGCAGGCCTGAGTAGGCTTCACTCACCTGCCCTGCTGCTCCTGGCCTTGCTGTTCCTCTCTCTGCCATGACTGTGAGTGAAACTGCCTTTGCATTTGAAATCTGGATGCCCCTTTCCACTGCCTCCTTGGATTGGGCCAGAGCAGGTTGGCTCCTCCCCTTTTCACTAAACCTTAAATAACTCCTTTAAAAATAATTTTTGTTGAGAAATTTTAGTTCTATTCTGGTCCTAGATGGGAATCCAAGGTATGTAGGAATTTTCAGTATTGTAGCTTCTGTGGTTTCTGAGAAATAGTGGCGAGTCAGACGTCAGTGAGTGGGAAATGAGTGGATTTTCACAAATATATATATAGATAATTTCTACTACTGCCTACATCCTTCATTGGAGAAAAACAATGATTTTTTGGCATTTAAAAGGTTTGTCTTAGCAATATCTTCAGTTTCACCACACATGAGTAACCCTCGATGCACAGCCATTCATCTAGCAACCGTTCAAAGTTACAATGGCACTGGAAAAAGTGACTTGTAACTGTTTTTCACACTTACAACTGTTGCACTATACCTGTGGTCATGTGATCAAAATTCAGACGCTTGGCAACTGGCATGTATTTAGTGTCCTGAGTTGATGTGTAGTGTCCTGAGGTGATGTGAACACCTTTTACAACCTTCTGACAAGCAAAGTCAACGGGGAAGCCAGATTCACTTAATGACCATGTTACTAATTTAACAGCTGTAGCGATTCACTTAACAACTGTGGCAAGAAAGACTGTAAAATGGGGCAAAACTAATTTAAGAACTATCTTGCTTAGCAACAGAAATCTTAGCCTCAGTTGTGGTCATAAGTCAAGAAGTACCTGTACAAATTTGTGTTAAAACTCATACTTTCAGGATTTTACTATTTTTCCTTACTTAGCCTTTTCCTCAGGAACCCCCCCCACCGCCGCCGCTTCCTTAGCCAGAATGAAATCAATACTGTTTGCTGTACAGCATGAGAAAATCAATATAACAATAACATTGATTTTAAATTACTCAGCAGTATTCCGAAATACTCTAATGCTGCGTATTTGACTGAAAGGTGCATTGCTGTACAATATTATACAAAGACACAGCTAAGCATCAGACAAAGTTGTTAGCTGTAATCCATTACAGACAGTTATTGGTGGATTAGTCCTAATTTACTTAATATAGGAAACACTGCAGTTTTAAGCATTTATTGTTTTAGTCAATATGTATAAAAGTTTATCCTGTAAAATGTCATTTTATAGTTCAGTTTCATTTGGTGAGCTAAATATGAAGTCAGATAGAAAGGGATGAGAGATCTGACAGATTTTTGTCAAAGATTGTGTTATAGCCCAGGGGTCATTCCCCACTACTGGGCCTTGAGCCATTTGAAACTGGTTGCGGAAGTGTCGGGCAAGTGCATGTGCTTGCATCTCCACTTGCGTGAGCAGTAGGCAAACACATACGTGTGTGCTCCCTTTGGATGAGTGAGTTCACTACTCATGCAAATAGAGCTGTGCGCACACATGCTTGCCTGTTACTCATACAGAATCCTCCTCCTCTCCCCCGCCAGTCCGTTAAGCCGGAAAACGTATAGCCAACATCTCAATGTTCTGCGTAACTTGAGGTATTCTCTGAATATTTAATTTAATTAATATAAAAACAATAAGGCAATATATAATTTTCTTTGAATTGCACAATGTAAATGAATGAGCACATTCTAATAATGTAATCTGGTATTCAGAGGAGACAGAAAATGCAGCACTGGAATCCTACTTTGGTCTGTAAATTAAAATATATTGTCCTTTGGATGGAAAAACGCAAGACGAATTCTGTTTTAGTTACATTAGTTAGATTTGGATAGTTTTGAAGATCCTCTAATTTGCGGCAAATGGCTTTGGTCACTGCCAGGTCTCACTGGCAGGAGAAACCAATAGCTCAGGTGTTGGTAACCACCTTTAAAGCTCTCCATGGCATAGGGCCCAGTTACCTGCAGGACCGCATTCTACCCGTCGCTCCCACAGAGCGGGCCTCCTCAGGGTGCCGTCAGCCAAGCAATGTCGGTTGGCGACCCCCAGGGGGAGAGCCTTCTCTGTGGCAGCTCCCACCCTCTGGAATGACCTTCCCCCTGCTATTCGTACT
>JANHFO010002544.1:50624-68228 GCA_032468095.1 Pareas carinatus
ACCCCCCCCCCATCATAAAAGATTCTCTTCCATTATTGAAAAGCATGACATTCAAGCTTCAGAGTTAAAATTTCGCTTTACACAAAACGAATCAAGAAAAACATGAGGTGATCCTTAGGCACACATATTGCTCTTAATACAGTAGTTGTTTTTTGGAATATTTTATTGTCTTGGCTCTGAGATCTAAGAATTTGAGGAACTAAAATACAGCACATAATAAAATTAGGGTAAAAAGTTTTTGCTGAAGAAGACCAGGATCTTGTCAAGATCTCAGGAAACTGTCATAAAATATAATTGGGGATACTAACTCTTTCTCATCTTTCTTAAATTATATTGATGGATATTTTATTTTCAATATTAGTCTAGATCCGTTTCTGAACCTCAGTAACTTTAAGATACAAGGAGTTCATCTCCTTCCATCTTAGTATGCTGGTTGGGGAATTCTGGGGATTGAAGTTCATGCTTATTAAACTTGCTGAGGTTCAGAAATAATGAGGTTCAGAAACTGAAGCAATACCTTAATGGTGAATGCAAAATTCATCTATAAAGTAGTTACAAGCGGCTGAAATTAAAATAATTTTTGACTGGACAAGGTTATTAAATTCTAGGAAGAAATGGGGGGGAATATGGCTGGTGTTCAAGTATTATCTGTTCCAGATATCATTTTAGGTGGAGTATGGACAAACCATATCCATCTATTTTAAATATTGTCCTGCTTTCCACTGACCAAAAGAGATATGGAAGAAAAAAACATGCTACCGAATGGGAGAAAAATAGCATAATACTTGTACATTTTATTTTTTTTAAGTAAACCAGAGGGCTTTTTCCAATTTGGAAATGGTATCTCCTGCTGTAGCAAACTGGCAGGATTTCCTTTAAAATGTTTGCTTCTCACAGAGAGGGGATCATTCTAACTTCCCAAACTATAATGGAAAAGTAAGAATGCTGGTGGAAAATCAAGTAGAAAAAAAATCTTCCAAATTCTGCTATAAACCCTATTAGTTGAAGTTTTCCAAGAAGGCAACATTTTCTTCACAACCTCTGCTGAATAATTTAAATTCTGTCATTTAGTCTCCAAACTATGAGATGGAGAAGACTTGGTAGAAAATGTACAACTGATCCTTAGATTAACAGTTTCTTCTGAATTGGGATTCTCCAGTTATTCTTCCCCACTAATTCTAGGAGCTCTGAAAACCAAGACTGTCAAACCCACTGAAGTGTCTCAAAAAACTTCAGATATGGGAACATTGGCATTAATTAATACTTTGGCTTTCTGTTACATGGCAAACAAATCCAGGATTGGGCTTCCTGTTAAAGGAATGGTGTTTTAGTGCTCATTTTGATTTTTCTATTATCTGACAGCTGAACCAGTCAGCTAGATTATTGTGAGATCACTTCATAATTTGGATCTGGAAGCATCTTTTTGCTAAATGTTTGTTCACAATTTGAAATCAATATCACCCTGGCATTTCAGTTATTTTAGAGTACTAAAAAGAAAAATTTCACTTGGGACATGAGAGCTTGAAAACTTCACTAAAGACTAGGTTGTTTTGACAAAATTCTGATGTTTCAAAGGATGTTATAAGGAGGCATGAATTCATCACTTGGCTGGTGGGCAATATTTTAAAGGGAGAATTGGGTGGATTCTGTCTTTTCCTATTAGTCTTGAAAATTCAGTGTTCTGAATTTGAGCTCCTTCCCCTTTACGCTGAATGATGGCAGTAGAGGCAAGAGTTGCTAATAAATATCCAGCGCTGAACCTTGAAAAATACCATAAATTTATAACGTTGGGAGTACAAACTATTGCTGTAAGTTGTTAATGTAACATATGAATTTTATGAAAACTACTGCCTATTCAAACTTCAACATTTGGTCAGATGATTCAGGAAAATAGACTGCTAGGGGTTGGGATCCCTTGAGAAATCCATAATGCTGGGAAAGCTGGAAGGGAAGAAAAGAGGATCCCTAGCAGCAAGATAAATGGACTCAATTACAGTGGCAATGATTGTATCTTTGGAAGACCTGAAGAGCCAGCCTGGGGTCAAATCCTCCTGAGGTCCCTCTTCATGGTTGCTCACAGTAAACATTGAGTTGATGGCACACAATAGATCATCAAAGGAGTTCGAAAACCCATGACCCAAACACATTGCCTTAGCAACTTGCCAAGCACCTGAATTGTTTTTCATCTCAAGTCTGCTTTGTCCTGGTGACACCTACAGAGCCCTGCATACTTGCAACACTTTTCAGAAACAGTTATGAAGGAAAAGACAAGGTTGAGGTGATTCACAATTGTCTTTAAAACTCTCTTTCTTCATTTGAATCAGTGAGCCTGAGCCCAGTGAGGGGGACAAGTTCCTTGCCTTCTCTGCTGTTTTAATTCTAGTTTGGCTTCTGTTGTAAGATGCTTGTGAGCCACCCTGGGTTTCCTAGGAGATTTCTTGGCAAAATGGAAGGAGAGGAGAGACATTTGATAATTCTAATGTTCTGGATCTGAGAAGGATTCAGAAGTCATTTGTGTGGCTCTGTTATATTTCTGCCTTAGTTTTGGAAATGTGATTGGATTTTTTTCTTTGTCTTGTTGTTGTTTTGGAGATGGCTGAAGAAGGATTATTGCTTATGCTGTTTGGCAGATAATGTGACAAATTCTAGTGGGAAGGGAGAGAGACTAAGCAAAACAAAACATTAATGGAAAAATATAACCAATTCTAACCTTGATAAAGGTTTTTCTTTAGAGCTATTAATAAGGTTCATTCTTATAAGACCCAACCATTCTGCTCACTGGCCCTGGAAAATAAGGGTGGCTCATCTATCAGATTGAATTGTCCTGTTAGTTCCAAAGACATTATTCCTGGATTGGAAAATATGATCCATGAGAATCAGAAAAATGAAAATAGTTTTGACATTAACATCTGGATTTTACATCTCCAAATATGAGGACCAACTTTAATTTGGTCATCTGTATCTTCCAGTAAGCTTTGAAAGTATTTGTGTTCTCTAATATGACTTCAGAACCTAAAGCAACTTACTGTGCATATTTGCAGAACTTACAGCATTCCATTAAGAACTACAATCCGGGATGGAGCAGGACTGGTTGAAATGCTGGCCACAATCCTCCTCTGATTTCACACACACACACACACACACACACACACACACACACACACACACACACAGTTTTTAATTTTCTTCCATGATTTAATTTTCTTCCCTGATTGAAGAGTTCTTGGAACTAGAGAGCTTGCAGGTTTTTTGGAAACCCCCAGCTGATCTAATTGAAATATTTTTATATGAATTTGGCATTTTGGTTTTTTTTTTAAAAAAAAATCAGCCTATTTCCTTTTGCCCCGTGATGTAGAACTCAGTGCACATTACCATCACAAAGGAGTAGCCGATCCACAGAGAATTCCAGCCTTCTGGACATGGTGGGATTTGAACTGTTTGACTGTGCACTGCTATCACCATAGAAGGAACTTCACACACAGCACATCTGAGGGGACGACATAAGAGTTGCAAGATTAGACCTTCTACTACTGAAAGCTGAACCTCCAATGTTACAAACAAGCAACTGCAACGACGGTTCTGCCAGGGTACATTCAATCTGACTCATCCTTTTCAACTATCAATAGCACAGATCCATCTGGTATGAAAGCCATATATGCCAATGAGTTTACAATCTTTAATATGAAGCATGTTGAGAAATAAACTATTATACTGCAAATACAGGGCAGAAAAATATGAGCCATTTCTGTAATTGTTACTAGGAGCACACGTCCTCTGAATATGGCGCATCCACCAGCTACCATAAAAGAAAAAAATACATCTGTAATATTTAGAAGTGATGTCAAGTTAGATCCAAATAGCTGTCCTATAAATTTCTTTGGGGAACACAATGTTATAGAAGGCTGCAGAAATGGAATGCTTTGCTCCTAATGCTCCAGACTACTGCAGGCAAAGTAGCACCTATCTGAAATTTTTGAAAAAGAAATGAAAAAAGATAAAGAAAATTCTCTAGGAAAGGAAGAAAACAAAGGAAATCTCAACAATATTTCTCATATGAAATAAGAGCAAGGTAAAAAAAATGTTCCATTCCTCTGCATAGGCAGTTTTCAGCTAGAAGGACTTTTAGAGCTATGACCTCGGGAAAATACAGATAGTCCTCAACTTAAAACCATTTGTTTAATGACCAAAGTTACAACTGCACTAAAAAGTGACATGACCATTTTTCACATGGCTATTGCAGCATCCTGTGGTCACATGACCAAAATTCTGACTCTTGGCAACTAGCATGTATTTATGATAGTTGCCACGTTTCAGGCTCATGTGATCACTTTTGTGACCTTCCGACAATCAAAGTCAATGGGGAAGCCAGATTCCATTAACAGCCATGTTAGTAACATTAACAGCATTCACTTACCAGCTGTGGCAAGGAAGGTCATTAAATGGGGCAGAACTCACTTAACAAATGTCTTGCTAAGCAATGGAAATTTTGGGCTCAGTTGTGATCATAAGTCGAAGAGTTTTCTATAGGAATAACAGACGGATTTTTCTAGAGTATCATCTTATGAAAAATGAATTCCTACTGATCAAGAGATAGAACTCCATCTTCCATAACAACTACAAATATTGTCCAGACAAAGCATTTTAAACACATTACATTTTAGAACTGTGTATCGGTGATGGAAGAAATGATGAATTTGTCATCTGATCTTCATATTAGTCGGGGATCAGGTTTTTTGACACCTGGATCTGCCTCAGGTGAGGCAAGCGACTCTAGTGCCTACCTGCTGATGAAAGGCCTGATGCTTTCTCCTGTTAGAGGAGCCATGTTCATTGGCATGAGCTCAGGGGTTGACAACCAATAAGAATAATCATTTCTTGAAGCAAAATTGCAGACATTGTTAATATTACAGAATAGGAAAGGCATTGTGCTGAATTTACGTAGACAGCTTCCAGCAGAGCCTGAAAAACCAAAAGTGAAAGTTTAATCTCCATCATTTGATATAACACTAAGACATGTATAAAATGTACAACTATAGTGTATTGAAGGCCTAAACAAGAAATGTTCTTTGTGTAGTGGTTGTGGCAGGACTGAGTGCATGCATGTATTTTTCTCAAGCTGTAGCATTAGAAATGGCCATATCTACATTGTGTTGATGCATGCATTGCAGGTATCATGTTATTGACTTGGCCAGGTATCTGCTAGGATTATTCTCTTCAACTTTGTTGGAGATTCAAAGTGTAAAATGACTTCTGAATTTTCTTTCTTCTGCGGAGTAAAAAGTGAGCAAAGTCGTACAAATGGCATTCCTTGCTGAACATAAAAAAGCAATGAGACTCACAGGGACAGGGAAGGATGTAGGAATTTGGTTTCCCCAAAGACAGTGGAGAACTTATCAATTTTACGATACTTTCAAAAAGTATGCATTAAAGTTTTAGTGCCTCCTCAATGAATATTCAAAACAGAAAATTTGTTTTGGAATGTGACTAAAGTGATTATTAGTCTAAGAAAACAAGAAGCATTTTGCTCTGCTTATTAAGAGGCTGGTAGGTTTCAAAGATGTAATGCTTTGGCCACCTTGAGAAAATGGATTAGAGGTTATTTTGTCCAGATGTATTTATTCTTTCTAAACTGATATGGTCTTTTGAAATAGAACTAGCACTGATGGTGTTACCTAGTTTGGGTAATGAAACCTTTGCAAGAAAACAACCAAGCTCAGAGAGAGCACCAAGGACCCCTCAAAGAGAACTAGACTTCTCTGAACATTCAGCAGTTGCAAGTCACAATCCTGAGGATAAGGAGTGTTAGGGCAAAAGGGCATAAAGAAAAGTTCAGAATGTAGTAAAATCTAGAAAGAAGGACAGATTTAGCCTCCGTACATTATTTGAGTAAAATAAACACTGAGAGTTAGAGGTGGAGGGGAAAACCACACAGTCAAAAAAAATGCTGCATTGTGTTTGAAGAGAGCTTCCATAAAGGCCCATAAAATCTAATTAAAAATAAAATAATCTCTGAACCTGACATAGATTCAGAAACATCGCTAACCTCAAGAAATGTCATTATTTCAGATAGCCTGAAAAATAAACTTTGCTCAGCTTTGATAGCTATAAAATACACTGTGTCTTAGACAGTTTGTTTCAGACTATTTCTGTATCAATTTCCATTAAAAAAAACATCTACAAGACTGCTGACTTTTCCAAGCATGAACTGTTTTTACAACAATTTGTCCGGTTGAGCTAATTCTTTTTCATACATGCTTTTGTTAATAATTTTCATTGATATATACATTTTTTATTTATCCTTATATCACAATAATTCGAAAAGCATGATGTTCACAAACATGCACAAGTTATATACAGAATTGAGTACGCTTATAGAAATATATGAACCAAATTGATTTCTGTCATCCTTATGCATCAAATGATGGACAGAAAAACTTAGCATAAAATACTGCCCTTTCTAATGTAAGATGGATTAATATGATAAACACTCATTTTATAGGATTCCTTCTGTACTTGCTTACCCAAGTCCTGGCCATGGGCCCGTTGATTGCCTTGTACATAAAGCAAGGAATATCCATAGAACATGAGTCTTGTCCCAAATGGACAGGAGGGCTCCTCTGTGGTTTGGCTGTGCCTGGTCACAAGGAAACCATGAGCCACAGAGGAACTGCCTGGTGGACCCATCGTCCCTGGCATGCCTTCAGGACCAGGTGAACCAGGAAAGCCTCTCGGACCTACAAGAAACAATGATAAGAGCACTGACACTGTGAAAAGAGAGCTGTATCTCTAACTTCGTGACATGATTTGATTTCAGTTATTATCAATGAAGTCCTAGTAAATTTTATAATCTTTTTACAAATCCCTAATTTTATAAATTTTCAATTTTATCTTGTAATATGACCTAATGCAAGTCAGATCACCCAAATCAGAAAGTGTTTAAACAGAATAAAGGCTTTTCCTTATTTCAGAGCTGGAGAACGGGACTGGACCCAAGAGTTAAAGCTTTGCTTTATTACATTCATTTGGTAAGGGGATACTCCTGGGGATGAACACAGTCTCAGCCCAAAACTTTATTATATGTAATTCTGTTCAAGTAAAGCTCAATCTTTGACATTCTTTGCAGTCTCGGTTCTGTTTTAGCCACCCCACATCTTCTACAGAAGTTAGCATTGCGTAGCCAAGACGCCTGACCCCATTCTGGCTGCCTTCCCTGGGTTGCCTCCAAGCTCAAGGTCCCCTGCTACAAAGCCAGAGCTTCGGAATAAAACCTGTTTAGGGGTGGGAGAGAATGTTGGCTCTCAGAGTAAAAAAATTATAAGTTTTGAAAAGAAAAATCACCTCACCAATTTCTTAACAATTGTTGTTTTCTTCTGAAAATTGCCCTTCTCCTCAAGTTTATCATCTTAAATTTCCCTTCACTGAATTTCTTATGAGGCCATTAAGCTGACTACAATATGATCAGACTTGCCTGAAGGACCCACAGGGCCCCTTTCTCCTTTCTGACCAGGTGTGCCATCAAACCCTGGTATTCCTGGGGGGCCAGTCAAACCCGCAGATCCCGTTACACCTATTGAAATGAAAATGCACCATCACAATTCACTTATGGAATTCCAGTCATGAAGAATAGAGATGATGATGATGAATAACAGAACAAAATAACAGAGTTGGAAGGCACCTTGGAGGTCTTCTAGCCCAACCCCTGTTCAAGAAGAAGACTTATACCATTCCAGACAAGTGGGTGTCCAGATTCTTCTTGAAAGCCTCCACTGTTGGAGCACCCACAACTTCTGAACCGTTCCACTGCTTGATTTTTCTCACTGTTAGGAAATCTCTCCTTACTTCTAGGTTGCTAGTGATAGTAGTGTCTCCACTGGGGCAAATCACAGAAGGACAAGAGGTCCCCATTCTTTCTTTATTCAATGCAACCTTATGCTTCATTTTCACTTCCGAGAATATCTAGACCCGAATGTGTGTCCACTGCATCAATATGTTTTGCAGACACATTCATGTTGAAGTCCACAACACTGGGGAATCTTAAGAGTTAAATCAGGACACCTGAAATAGTTATAACTCCACTACTCATGAAAGTCACTTTTTAAAAAGGTCATCTGAATAATTTCCCAATATTGGGTTTCCTTCACTTGAATACCAAAAGTGCACTTATTGGCAACATAGTAGTATGCGTGAATAGAACCAGTGTAAGAGGATTTCAATTCCTGTATTCAATACAGGAGAATTCTGGAAGTTTAGTTTGTTGCATTCATGCTGCCTGAATAAGGTGGCTTGATCAACCGAAATTATTAGGGTGTCCCTGTGTTTGACAAATTGACTGTTTTGTTGGAATGAGGTAATGTAATACCATGGAGGCATTTTCTTCTTGCAGTGTCTGTTTCAGCATGCTGTATGTAATTAAAGGTAAACCACATTGAAAAAATCAAAGGCAGCTGAATCCAAAGAATTATCAGGTTCTCATTTGCTTGGAAAGTACAATTTAAATGTATATTAAAATATGAATTCTATACATTTTCCCTAAAGGGAAAAAAAAGCTGTATTTGGACACTTTTATGCTAACTTCTCATCTAACTATAATATTTGGAAACCATAACTTGGTCATTGCTTATCACATTCTAGCAAATTATGCTTTTTTCCTGTTCCCTGTACTATGGTCCTCTGTCATTCCCCCTTCACTACTCCAGGAGATGAGGATGAACAACATGTGTAAATAACGTATTGCCTTCACCATGCAAAACTATACCCTTTTCTATATCTGGTGCCTTGTGGGCCAGAAAATGTAAGTATGATCTTTCTACTTTTTTCTAGCAAAGTATTATTGCTGTTTTGATGTCAAAGCTGTCTTTATTCCAAAAGAACATAACTTTATAACAATGCCCTGTTATATCAAAGCAGCTGTGCAATTTACAGATCCTATTGAAAGGCTCTCAATTTAGAGTAAAGCCATATAAGACATCTTGGCAGAGCAAGAGGTAGTCTTCCCAATTACATCAAGAAGTGATCTCAAGCTTCATCCTTTTACCTTGCTGTCCTTTTGGACCTGGAGAACCAGGAAATCCTTTGGGGCCAGTGGGGCCTGGGAGACCAGGTAGGCCTGGTTCACCTTTCAGAAGTTGAAAAGCGCCTGGAGGACCTGGTAGGCCTGGCAGACCTGGCATGGATAAAGCAAGAAGCACAATAAGCTAACATTCACAGGGGCGGGGGGGGGGCAATCAAAAAGAGTCTCCCTTCTGTGGGACATGGATATAAAAAAGAGATTGTGTGGATTTCACCAAGTTATTTCAGCTCCATTCTTTTCGAAATGATCAAATCTGAAATAAAAAATGCCATCACATACCTTTAGCTCCAGGAAATCCTTGGTCACCTTGTACTCCCTTCGCTCCAGATAAACCTGAAGAACCTTTTAGACCTGGAAATAAAGGAAATCTTCATTGCTACCAAGTGAAGCTCTTTTTTAAAAATCTTTTTAAATTCTTCATTGCAATATACCCAATGGTATCAACCCGGTCTCACTGATTTTATTCTTATTTTCCAATACTTCTTGATTTTCTTTTATTCACTTTTATGTACAGTATACATTTTTTTAATCCTCTCATCATTAGCTTTCTTCTTATTTGCTTAACGTAAAAAGGGTAAAGCTTTCCCCCCACCCCCCGACTAGTGAGATGGATGCCTGAGAAACAGTCTGTGGCAATTCATCCCTCACAGACACAGCAATTGCTCCATTTGTCTTAGTGCATAGATTTCAAATGTATCATGTCTTCAACTAAGGAGATTTAAAATGTTCCAAATTTGAAATCTTCTATCCTTTGTTCTGCCCATACTGCAAGTGTTAAGGTGCTGCTGTCGCTATAGCAGAAGCATTCAAACCTTAAAAGGGTCCTGTTTTAAGCGGCCTCAAGCTTGGGATACTTCCAATGTAATTGGGATAGTGCTGGCTATTTCTGGCAAAGTTGGAGCCATTGTTATTGGAAATGCAATATTAGCAATAGGGACAGTATTTCTTATTCATGTGGCATAAAATCAGAGCAGAATGCAAAAGAAATATCTTTTTCTCATACCTTGGGGACCTGGAATTCCAGGAGGTCCCATGTCACCTTTCTGGCCAGAAGTTCCAGGGAAACCAGGATTGCCCTGAATAAGACAAAAGAACCCTCAGGGTTTTTTTTTATCATAGACCTCCATACAATCCTTCTAAATTAGAGAAAAAAATGAGAATTGCACACAGCAATAAAAATATCACCACAGTGGTTTCAACTTATATCCAAAGAATTAAAATTAGAGACAATGAAAACACAGGAGCTCTCAAATAATGTGCCAAAGAGAAACTAGAACATTCCTTAGTGCTTCAGATGTTATGCATGGTGACAAGATTACCTGGATTCCTTCAAATCCAGCTTTGCAGATCAGGAGTATTACTATATGAATTTCTATTCTACCCTATTATGTTAGATATGTTTCTTGAAATTATCCTCATGTACTCCCCGACTGGAAGAAACTTACCCATTTTCAGGATAGAGAGTAAATAAAGATACACATGTGATAATTGGAAGACATATTTGGAAGACACTACTTAATTAATTGGAAAGCATAGTGTGAGAGATTTGTATGGGGATTTTGAAAAACAGTACCTGCCATTTCCAGGTAGCTGAAATTGAAATTTGAAATTATTAATTAAACTTTAGCTTAAATTCTTGGGGAGTTTATGATAGTGATGAATGAGCAGCTCTAAGTTCCCTGATGTTCTTTACTTTTTAATGCTTTTATTTTTTCTATTCCTTGGTGTGTGTGTTTGTTATTTCTTTTACCCTTTTATTTCTTATCTGTTATTTCTGTTTACTGAGATCAACACTTAAAACAAGATGAGTAAAAGGAAGAAATGGCATGGAGTCTCCCACCAAATCTGCCAGGCAACTGAAAACTGAAAGATTTTTTCACTTTAAGGAAGTTGTAGGTGTTTTTAACTAAGCAGAGTGCCTTAAACTATCATCCCATTTTAGAAAAAATTAGAAGAAAATGCTGCTTGATCTTCAGCCAGATGTATGATGTAGCTAATAATATGCTCTGCTGAAAGAAGAATAAGGCTGAAAATTCTACAGATCATTCAGATGCCAAAATTCTATTCTTTGTAGTTTAGAAGTATTTTTGAGTCTTCACTCTCTCACCCAAGCAAACTGGCTGCTATGAAGTGCCTTACAAACACTTCATGCACTGAGGGGAAGGCAACACGGCGGTATAAAAATGTAAATAATAAATAAATAAATAAATAAACACCAGTACTCTTTCTCAGTCAATGGAGGAACCTAACATCAAATTGGATTTCCAAATGTAATTCTATCGCCAGGCAATCACATGTTAAAATGAGGAGATGGATTTAAATTATTTAAATTAAATGTATCTGCTTGCAAAAGAAAGATGTAGCAGAAGCAAAGGTGTCCAATTTGCAGAGTCCAACAAACTGGGCCATTGGCAACAAATAATTGCCTTTAGTTTCTCAGTCGGAACTAACTGTAATGATTATAGACCATTTTGTGAATAAGTGAGGAAAGCTGCAGGAAGATCCACTAATAAAGAGATCTGAGCTTTTTTCACTCAGAGATAACTGGTTTTAGCAAAGACAAAATGAGCTTTTGAGACTCAGAGTGAAGCTGTTGGAAGTATAAAGCACTTCTTTGCATGCTGAGATAAGGTATTGATTGTTGGTGAGGTTCTTTCCCCCCTTCCCAATAAAGTAAATGAAACCATAGGTGCATCCTTAATAGTACACTGATTGTGATTCAGTAGTTTCTCTGTAAGGAAATGTTGCCTATCCAATAGTTGATAAAAGGATTTGGGCTAAGCAAGATCTTTCTCTTCCAGTGATAATATTCTTTCAAAGACCAGGGAGTGGCTTGCTTGCTCCTATTGAAGGACCTTCTTAATATTTTTGTTTTCCTTTGTATGAAACCTGCAAGATTAATTTCTGTATGTACTTTGATAAATATATGAATATCTGCTCTTGAAGTGCTCAAATTCTTCTGCATCTTAGACTCAGAGCAGCTTGCTCTTAGAAGAAAAAGTATAAATCCATTAACTGAAAATAATGAGCTACTTGTGCCAGTACCTTGTTACGGTATGTGTAACAACTGTAGAACAATCAATTGTAGCTATAATATTAACTTACAGAGATTCCTTGAACTCCCAGGTCACCTTTGGATCCAGGTTTCCCAGATTGTCCTGGCCACCCTGGGCTTCCTTTTTCTCCCTTTTCTCCTGGTAATCCTGAAACTCCTTGCAATCCTTGAGGCCCAGGAAGCCCTGAAGTAAACAAGGAAGAATATTTATTGACAAGATTTATTTTGCAAAAAAAGAAGTATGGGCATGGCTTGTTATTCCCCTCTTTAAAACTAAGATTGTATTTGGGGAAAACAAATAATAAGGTTTCAGTCATATGGATTCTGACCACTAATTTCTTTAATATTCACAAATTTGTAATAAACAAAAATGCTATAAAAGAGAAATAAGTTATGGCTTCAATGTGACAATTACAAAAAATCCTGTTTCTTCTCTAAGGAATTAAAGTATTAATAAATTTATTCAGTCGAACTTACTTAAAAATAAAACAGTCATTTTATTGATGGTTAGTTTGTCTGGAAAAGATAAATATCTTACCTTGAAGCCCCGGTTGCCCTTGGGGCCCTCGGTCACCTTTGGGTCCCTCTCCAATCTTCCCTGGTAACCCAGGAACACCTGGCTGACCTTGGGGACCTTGAGGACCACCAAATCCAATGTCTCCCTTTATGCCAGGAACTCCTGTACTTCCTGGACTTCCCGGAGAGCCCACATCTCCTTTAGAACCTAAGATTGAAAACAACCCACTTTGTGGTTAGATAAAATATTCTGAGGTCAACAACACTGAATACTCAAGTTGATCCCTAAGAAGAATATCCTTATACTTAGTCAAGTAATCGTAACAAAGATATTTCACAATTATAATTCCACAGGGATCAAAAGTGATCAGAGTTTGTCCTACTAAAACTTATAATTAAACCAGGAGGGAAGGAAAAGAAGGTTAATCTCTTCTTTAAACTTTCGACTCTGTTGAAGGCTGAACTGATTCTGGCTGAAGCACTACTTAGAATATATATAAAAATAATAATGGTGCAGCTAAAAAGAGAACTACGACTTGAGATTACTGGCTGGCATGACTGCTAATTTTCCTAAGAAAAAACTATCCAAGATAGTTTAATTTGACAAGTGTTTTAAGCCACAGGTTTTCAAACTTTTTCAAGCTGTGGACCCCAAAACATGCTGTTGCTACATGGAGGACCCCAGTCCTATAAATTCAATTACCGATTATAAGATGCACCCTTATTTTTTTAAATTAGAAATAGAAATACATAGGTTTTTGTTTAAATGCAGTGTAGGGAGAGGAAGAGACAGAAGAGAGTGAGGAGGAATGCAGCCGCGTGCACTGAACTCTTGGCCAGGCCGCCTCATGCATACTGTTCTTGTGCCCCACCCCCAGTTGCTCAGCTGCCAGCAGACGAGTAGGATGATGAGGAGCTAGAGGGGCCTTCCTCCTTGCTGGTTGAAATGCATTCTTTTTTTAATCATAAAGTTTTTATTTTTTTCATATTAATTAAAATGACATAGTTTCCAGCAAACATGCTGTTTGGGTGTACATCTTATTCAGTTTTCACATTCTTTTGTTAACAAATTGTTTAAATGTGAAAAATAACAGTGTCACAATATTCCCTCCATAATAGAAATAAAGACCATCACATTATCTGAGTTTCAACAATAAAAATCTGAATATACTTCTTATTCATCAGTTTAGTTTCCATATTCTTCTATTTTCCAATTATTTTTGTACAAAATATCAAAAACAACAGTATTCCCTCAGCAATTTGAATAATAACAATCACAGTTCCTGAATTAAATTTCCACATTAAAAGTTTCAGTATACATCCTAATCATTCTTTAAATGTCTGCATTCTTCTGTCTGTTTAAAAAGGTTTTTCTTTCTTTTTTCTACATTGTACATAATATTTATATCATCAATTTAAGTTTCATCATATCTTTTATTACTGCCTAAATTTAACTTTAATAATACTTCATTTAAATTTAATTACAACAGTTCTAATTAATTATACCTACTATTTATACCATTAGATAACATTCACTTTATTTCTTCATTATAGTATTTCAATTGTAAAAAACATTCACAAATTTTCAGAAGGGAAAAAAGTAATCATTCACTTAATATTTCATTCCAATCAAATATTAATTATGTTATATTCTTATTTCAGTAACAATTCTATCTTTTATCATATTTCATTTAGGTCAATTCTAACTTTTATCATATTTCATTTAGGTCAATTCTAAATTTTATCATATTTCATTTGAATTCCAAAAATTTCCACCCTCAAATTCATATATTATTTATAACATTTATACCATCAATTCCATCCATAGAAACCTTTGCAAAGATACAATATACTATTGCTACTACTTAAATTTATTTTTAATAACATTTCATTCTAATAAATTCTAGTTTCACATATTGTTTGTAATTTTTATAGTAACAATTCTGGTTAATTCTGTCTGTTATTCATACCTTCACATAATATCCATTTGCCTATAATCATATTTCATTTAATATCTTCTAACCAATACCTTTTTGAGTAAAATTCTGTCCATCATATGCCTTAACTGTTTGTGTCATTTTTTTCCCCCCTCCATCTTTACTTCTTCATCTTGCTTCCAAAAGTCCTTGTTGTTGTTGTTAAGTTTTTCTTAGGGATAGTCCTCTTTAATTTAAGACCACTTTAACTGTTTGTGTCTTCTTTTTTCCCTCCATCTTTGCTGCTTCTTCTCTTTACTTCCAGAAATCCTTGTTGTTGTTGTTTGAAATTGTTCCCTCTAATTGAAATTTTTCTTAGGAGCAGTCATTTTTACATTTTTAAATTCTTTTTTTGGAGAGGTTTCGCCTGAGTTTTTCTGCTCTATTTTACTCTGGCCACTAAATTCCTCTCTTTGCATTCAAAACTATTTGTAAATAGATCTCTAACTTCTTTTAGCTTCTTTTAAACTCATTACTCCAGAGATTTGAGGGTACTAAAAATGTTCTCAAACTTTAAAAATATTTCCAATCTCTAGCCTTTGTGGTTTCAGTCTTAAAAGCAAAATTTTATAATCCACATAAAAATGTCCCTTCCATTTTAATCCACCACTTTCTTTTTCCTTTCTGAGGGGAAAAAAGCTCTTTTTTCCTCTTCTTAAAATCTCTTGTAGTAGAAATTTTAAAGCTTGCTCACCCAAACGGATGTCTGCTGATATTTGCTTTTCTGAGGTTTAATTGTTAAACCGCCACACCACTCTTCTTCTCAGCTCACCTGCGAATGGATGCTGCATCAGAGAGCCATTTCAATAGATATTCGGGGACGTTCTCCATGCCCCTAGATTGGCTGCCGCCTCATCTTGGGTCCCTGGATGTCCCCTTTCTTCCATTGTCTCTCTAAGGCAACCTTAGGACCTGGAATGGTCCCGATCTACTAACCATCAAATGATTCAGTCTGGAGCAACCCAGACCTGCTGCTTGCTGTGCCGTGCCATTCACCGGAAGTCTCAAGTAGTTCAGGCATATTGAGAGGGCATTACAGACAGGTGAAAGTAAAGCTGAATCTAAATCCCGCCCCCAAACAGGACATACCATGTTTCCCCCAAAATAAGCGGGTCTTATATTAATTTTTGCTCCAGAAGACACATTAGGGCGTAGTTTCTAGTTAAGGCTTATTTTTGGGAAAATACAGTACTAAATGCATCCATCTGACCAATGATCTTAACTGAGGCTTATTTTGGGGGTAAGGCTTATATTACGAGCATCTTGAAAAATCATCCTAGGGTTTATTTTCCAGTTAGGTCTTATTTTGGAGGAAACAGGATATTAAAAGTATTTTTTCCACAGACACACCCTATGGAATAACAAAGCAAAAGCAAAGAAATGTATAAATATCTGCCTTACTGTCAAGTGTCCTGAAATCCTTCCCTTCAAAGAAACTCTCGAAGCAGAACATCTTCAGAAGTTCATTGATTTATTAGAGAGACACAAGCAAAAACAAAGCTGGCTCTGAATTTCCCCCCTCCTCAGAATAGATATTTAAAACAATTCTTTTTACCACAGCCAAAACTACTATAAATCGCATGGTAAAGATAACAGGCATTTTGATATGCTAGTTACTGTCCATCTGCAAAGACTACCTTGGACTAGCAGTCTTCCAAGAGAGAACTATGTCAACAATTTCAGACCATTAACATTTCACCTAGCAGATCTAAGGCAGCTATACTAAGGCAGCCCTTTCCCCCCTTTCTCCTATGCATTGGCAAAGTTGAATTTGACCCTTGCACTATGCTCAAAGTTCTCCCCCCCCTTAAGGAATGAGCTATCTTTATTCAGCTGACTAAACATGTGTAGCGTATCAAAACAAATCCAGACTCCGTCTTTTATTTTACCAAATCACACCTGAAAACCTGCATAACATTTGTGGCATCTCAGATGGGACAGATACTTGGTCCTGTGAAACCTTGAAGAAGGGAACACACACTAAGTGCGCTCTGGGATTTCCTGGAGGTGCCTCCCTTCTCGATTTTTCAAAAGGTGACCTCAAGTAGCGGCTTTATATTTTTTGTTCTTTTCTGTTCCTTTCTGCTGTTGAGGGCTGAAAACAAGGTAAGGCAGTCATTTTTTTCCAATTGGAAGTGTGTGCATAGGATATGCAACTGGCTTGTGCTGCGTGAATGAGTGTTTGTCTCCCCTGAGTTCATATCCCAACATTGACCAGAGCTGGACAGAACAGTTGGGATGCCATCTAGGTAAATCTGGACTCCCTTGAATAAATGTTTGTGTAGCACTTATTTATTTATTTATATTTATATTTATATTATTAGTTGCACAAACACGGCAGGAACCCCTTGTAACCTGAACAGAAGGACCCTGAATTGGAAGCAACCAAGCAGGCAATTTAAAGTGGTCTTCCACTCATCACCCCCTTTGATCTACACCCAGTAAAATGCTTCTCTTAGGCCCAATTTGGTGAAGATTTTACCCTTGTCGAGGTTGGCTGGCATATCCTTCATCGAAGTTAGAGGGTATACATTCTCTACAGAGATGCGATTTAGTCCTCCGTAATCTACACACAATCGTAGCCTTCATCCTGAAATAGCATGGGTTCTGCCATACATGATTTTACAGGCTGGATGAAATCCCTGGCTAGGTTTTTGTTGATGAATTGCCCGAGGGCATCTAATTCCCTTGGCATCATCAAATACAGCTTAGGTTTGGGTAACGTCGACCCTATGGCACAGTCCGTGGGGTCACGAGGGGGAAGTTCATCCTATTCCCGCTTGCTGAAGACCTCCTTTAACACACAGTGTTCCTTTGGGCGTCCCCTTATTCACATGGTGGTGGAGCCCCTCCTTTTCCTTAATGGGGGGAGCGAGTTTGCATGGCTCTCTTTTCATTAGTCGTGTCACTCAGGCACCTTGTAGGGAGTTTTAAAGTCTTTTTCACCCAATTTGCTGCGGAATTCCATTTTTTCAGTCAAGCAATAC
>JANHFO010002544.1:68328-83141 GCA_032468095.1 Pareas carinatus
TCCTATCTTCCTCTCCCCTCCCCTTCTTTCTTTTCTTCCTCTCTTCTCCCATTCCATCCTCTCCTATCTTCCTCTCCTCTCCTTTCTTCCTCTCCTCTCTCCTCTCTTACCTTCCTCTTCTCCCTCTGGTCTGCTCCCCTCCCGTCTCCCCTCCTCTCTTCCCCTCTCTTACTCCTCTCCTCCCCTCTCCTCACTTCATCTCCTCTCCTCTATTCTCTCTCCTTCCTCTTACACAGAGAGAGAGATACATGCACACACGTTTTCTCTAATTAGAGCTGCCGCACCCAGAAATAGAGGAAAGCAGAGATGCCTTCTCCAAGAGAGGATGCCTTCCTTCTCAAGCCGTTCCCAGGGGCAAGCAAGCCAGGCAGCCACGCTCCCAGATTGGGGGAGGGGGCACCATGCAGGCAGCTTTCATGGGCTGGGCGCCCCCTCCCACACATTTTAAAGCCACAGCAAGCCTGGAGAGCGGGCCTTGAGAGCGCAAAAGGCACACTCTCCTTTTAAAGATGCAGGCCGCCAAGCTGGATGCAGGAGCAGTTGCAGAGGTCCGGCTTTGCCTTGGGCAGTGCTCGAGAGGGGGCAGCCAAGTGGTGCCACAGAGCCTGCCTTGGATGACTGTGAGGCTCCCAGGCCAGCTGAGGTGAGAAGAGTGCAGGTAAGGCCAGGTGAGTTTCTGCTGCCTTCACTGATGGGGAGCCTGCCAACCACCACCTCCTCCTCCTCCTGGGGCTCAGCTGGGATTGCTGCTCTTCGCCCACTTCCCCACCCCCGTGCTGGAGGAGGTTTCCAAGGGCAGATGGGATAGTGTTAGTGTTAGGGGGTCGCTTCCCCGGTGGCTATTCCTCTGTCGACAGTGGGTTGCGCCCTCCCCATGCTTCTGCCTGCCATGCCCATGCTGGCAATGGGCCACAATCACCCATTTCTGGTTCTGGATAAAACCCAGCTCACCCCTCCCTGCTATCTACCGGCGCTCCTTACCTGATTCAGAAGTCAGGGCTGGAGAGAAGTTGGCTGGACTGAAAACTCTGGGGCTCAAAATTCATGCGCTTTCAGCCAGCTGAGAGGCACTTTGGAAGCGCTTCCGGAGACATCCCAGCCTCATGTGCCTCCCTGCCTCTGCTGTAAAGAAATAATTTTAAAATGCCAGATTTTTATGGTGGACCACCAAAACGTTCTCACGGACCACTACTGGGCCATGGCCCATGGGTTGACAACCACTGCTTTTTCCCTCTAGTTGAAATTTTTCTTAGGAATAGTCCTATGTAATTTAAGTCTTTCATTTTTTAATCCTTTTTTGGAGAAGTTTTCCGTGGATTTTTCTTCTTCTTCTTTGAAGTCTTTAAGGTTTTTCCATCTATTTTGTTTTCCACATTGTCAATCCTCTGTTCATTTTTGCCAATCAATTTTTGCTGTTCTTCCATTTTGTCTGTCAGATCTTGTATTTTTTATTTATCTTTTCAAAATTTGCATTGCTGCACTCAATCTGTGTATCAATAGATTCATTAATAGATTGATTCTGCTTTTTCATTGACTTTTCCATTGACCGTTGCAATGTTGATATAATATCTTGAATAGATTTTGTTTCACTATTTTTTCCTTTTTGTGTCGTTGTTGGCACAAATTTCCCCATTTCAAGTGTAAATGTGAAAGATCTTTCCTTATTGTTCTACTCATTTTGAATAGAACTTTTTATAAACAGTCCCTTCTTCCTTACTGTAAATTCCAAATATTTATCTTATATTCTTCTTTTTCATCAACATTCCACAGGTGCAAGGTCAAGTATCATCCCATTCCTTTTAAATGTCCCAAGTCTATTCTCCACTTGATGTCTCTCTTTACATTCAAAACTTTATAAAGCAAATCTTTAGCTCCTTTTAACTTCTTTTAAACTTATTACTCCAGGTATTTGAGAATACTGAAAATGTTCTCCAACTTTAAAAGTATTTCCAATCTCTAGCCTTTGTAGTTTCAATCTTTTAAAAGTAATTTTTATAATCCACATAAAAGTTTCCCTTCCATTTTAATCCAACATTTTTTTCCTTTTCAGGGAAAAAAAATATCTTATTTCCTCTTCTTAAAATCTCTTTTATATTAGAAATTTTAAGGTTTGCACAACCAAACTGATGTCTGCTGAATTTTGCTTTCCTGTGGTTTAATTATTAAACTGCAGCTCCACCTTTTCTTCTCGGCTTGTCTGCGGCTGAATGCTGCATCAGGCAGCCATTTCAGTAGATCTTATGGAGGGGGGTTCTTCACACCCCAAGATTGGCCGCCACCTGATCTTGGGTTCCTGGATGTTCCCCTTCTTCCGTTGCCTCTCCGGGTGACTTTAGAATCTGAAATTGTTCCGGGGTACTGGACTTCAAATGGTTCGGTCTGGTGTGTCCCAGACCTGCCACTTTCTGCGCAGCCTCGTACACCAGAAGTCCAAAGTCATGGGACTCTTCAGGATGGAGGCAGCGGGAAAAGAAAAATTGAGCCTTAAAGATCTGCTGCTAGTGTTGAGAGGAAAGGGATCTGTTGTGGTTTAGCCCGCCACAGCACAGCAAGTGCTGCTGCCTCTCCTCTGCAAGATTCCAGCAAGGGAATTGTACTGTCCCCTTTTTTTGGCAGTGTTTGCACTCCGCACTTACTCCTGCTACTGTAAAAGTTCCCTTCCCAGCCACTTTCCTTCCCTCCCAGCAGCCAGGTTTTAAGAAACATCCAAGAACCTCTTCCTTTAAGTGGATCTGGTCATTCCTCTCTTCCATTCACATATAAACACCTCCCATTCTCCTTTCCTCCTCCTCAACTGGCCCATGCACTGCTGCGGAACAGTGATGCGTGTGTGCCGGAGCCCCAGCTATTCCGAGCAGTGCACCTCAGCTGACCACAGTTTGAAAATCTCTGTTCTAAGTGAACGCAATCCCCCATAATATTTATTAGCTGATGCTAATCTGCCCATGGTTTGGCAGCACTTCAGGCAGCAACAATCCTTCTGGAATTCACCCAAGAAAAAGGATCAAGAACAGAAACTGGCTCAGTGTGGTTTTCTCTGCCCTTAAGAGCTTCTTTGCAAAGAATCATAGAATCATAGGGCTGGAAAGGGCCTTCCCAAGGCATGGACAAATGGTTGTCCAATCGTTTCTTGAAAACCTCCAGCAATGGACCACCCACAACTCCAGGAGCCAAGCTGTTCCATTATTCTCATTGTCAGGATTTTTTTTTCTTATTTCTAGGTTGAGTCTCCCTCTGATAAGCTCCCATCCATTGCTTCTTGCCCTGCCCTCAGGTACTTTGAACAATAATTATCCCCCTCTTCCCTGTGACAGCTCTTTAAGTACTGAAAGTTAACTAACACATCTTCCCTCAGCCTCCTGTTCATTAGGCTAAACATACCTAGTTTTCTTAGCCGTTCATCCTATAATTTAGCCTTCAGACCCTTTATCATCTTGGTTGCTCTTTTTGCACACTTTCTAGTCTCAGCATCTTTTTTCTATCATGGTGACCAAAACTGGACATCAGTATTCCAAATGTGATCTCACCAATGCAGTATTAAGCATTACTATCAATTCCTGTAAGCATAATAGTATTCCACTGTTGATGCAGCCTGGAACTGTGTGGGTGCTTTTGGCATCTGCAGCATATTGCTGGCTCATACTTAAGTGATTGTCCACTAGGACACATAGAGCCCTCTCACAGGAAAAATACTTCAAGTCAGAAAGGTAGAGAAGACATCATTGCATTCCTTGTTATGTCATGCCTATCATCCTCTCTTGCTGCTCATGTAGACATTTCAACAGACACAATTTTTGGGGTTCTATGAGAGGAAAGAGAACCGGCTCTTTAGGGGAGGCTGGGAAAAACCATAAGGACAAGTCTTGCTTTACAAAAAAAAGCTATCTGGGTCTTTGAAAACAGCAGTGTTATCAATAGTAGTCTACACAAAATGGTAGAAGAATTAAGTTTCCCTAAATGTACAGGCCACTTAAATGAAGGGATGATGGTGGTTCTGGAGGGAATTCCTTTTTCAAGCTATAAATAAGAGTGAATTATAGAAGGAGATATGAGAGTGAATCCTTTTCCCCCCATCTAACTAGGAACATCATGCAGCTTTAAAATTAAAACAACAGTAAAGCCAGAAACCATAGTGTGGGAATTGGGGGTGGGGAGGTGGGGATTGCCAGATGCCAACCAGCAAAACAAGCTCCAGCAGCCACAGCAGGAGGAGTTTCCTCTTATTTGGTCAATGATTGATCCCTTCTGCTGGGCAGGTCTGATTGGGGTGGAACAGAATACTGCAAAAGTCTAGCCATAGCACAGGAAACACTCTAAACCAGTGATCGCCAACCTTTTTGTCCTCAGGGACCACCAAATTCATAATTTGATATCCCAAGGCCCACCAATATGATTTTTTTTAAAGGTACATACATTTGTAAATTAATGATCAGAGAACTTCCATTTTATTAATATAAAAGGCACCTATTTAATATAACAAAATTTGAAAAGCTGATTTAATTATAATATTCATATGTATTAATCATGAATGCTTCTTGTTGTGAAGGAATTTGCTGCTGGGAGAGCGGAGGATGGAAACCTATGCATGTGTGTCTGGGTGTGGGGTTGACACCACGAACCCTACCCGGCCTTTTACATCCCTTTCCTCTTCTTCTCTTTCCTTCCCCTCCTCTCCTCTCCTGTCTGTCTGTTTGTGTGTGTGTGTGTGTGTGAGTGATTGGGGTAGATCCCTTCCGCCTAAGTCAGCTCAAGGGATCCCCAGAGGTGAGCAAGCCAGGCAGCCTGAATTGGGGGGAGGCGCTCCATGCAGGCAGCTTCTGTGGACTGGGCTTCCCCTCCATTCCCTTTTAGAGCCCCCGGCGAGCCTGGAGAGTGGAAAAGGTGTGCTCTCCTTTCAAAGGCGCAGCCTGCCAAGCTGCCTGCTGTCAGGGGCAGCTGCAAAGGTCTGGCTTTGACTCTAACGGGTGTGTGGCGTTCGGGTGGGGGGAGGGGAGCCAAGCAGTGCCACGGAGCCTGGATGACTGCGGGTTTCCCAGGCCGGCTGAGGTGAGATGAGTGCGGGTGAGGCTTCTGCCGCCCTCGCTGATTGGGATCACCCACTTGCCAGATAGGATCTGCTTCCAATCCACCCATGCAGGGCCTGCGCAGTAGGGGGCAGAGGAAGAGCTGGATAGACTGGCTCGCTTGCCCACCCGCCCAGCAGCAGAAGGCTGAGAAGGTTAGTTGAGAACAGATGCGCACCTGCATTCTTCAGTGGGCCGGAGCAGTTCCCCCCCTTGCCGCTTGTGTTCTTCAGTGAGTCGAGGTAGTTCCCTCCCACTGCACATGCTTCTCTTGGTAGCGGGCTGCAATTGCCCAACCCTGCCCCAAATAAAACCGGGCTCCCCCCTCCCTGATATCCACCAGTGCCTCTTACCTCATTCATTCAGAGCAGGAGAAAAGTTGGCTGGGCTGGAAACTTAGGCTCAGAATTCGTGTGCTGTTGGCCAGCTGTGAGGCGCTTTGGAAGCGCTTTTGGCGAATTCTAAGCCCTGGTGGCAGCCCAGCCTCGTGTGCCTCTAGGAGCAAGGACCATACTGTTATACAAAAAAAAATTCAAATAATTGCCAGATTTTCATACAGACCACCAAACCTTTCTCATGGACCACCGGTGGTCCCCAGACCACAGGTTGGCGAACATTGCTCTAAACAGAGGCTAAGCTTGGTTCTGAGCATGGAAAGAAATCATAGATTTTGTGCCAAGCTCAAAACACAACTCAAAGATGTTTGCTTTGCTTTATTTTGAGCAAAGAACATTCCAAGTGAGCATTTCAACTTGTGATATTTCATGCTCAGAACATCTTACACGACACTAATGGCAAAGAAAAATGAAAACAGTAGATGGACTCTGAAAATACTTTACACTTGATTTTTAATAGGTTACCTCTTTCTCCTTTTGCACCTGGAATTCCAGGAAATCCTCTTCCTGGAAGACCTATAAAGATGAACACAGGAATAGAAATTGAGAAATTGAGAAACATACAGTGTGTTCCCTAAATAGTCCAATCAAGTGATAGCTTTGTATATTAGAATAAAATTATACCGTTACCTTAAAATTTTCCTCATACTGTAGAACATTTATATTTGTAAATGTTCTCTCCTTTCCATAATGTGGCAGATAAATTCGATATAGATAGACAGACAGACAGACAGACAGACAGACAGACAGACAGACAGACAGACAGACAGACAATTTTCATTTGAATCTTGCATCCTTCTTAAGAAAAATGTGCAGAGGAGGGGGGTGAAGAAGGGAAGTGAAGGTAGAGAAGGAAAAATGCAAAGTAATTTATAGTAGCATATTCTATCAAAGTACTGTGGCTTTGAAGATCCTGAGTGACTTTCAGAGGATTCAGGAGAATAATTGCAGAGACAATGCACAATCAGATATGTTTAGCTTGTTCCATATTACTAACTGTACTATTTACACTGGTTTCGAAGGAAAATTTCCATCAATTTCCTCATATATCATTCATTTTCTCTTTATACTGTATACAAGACATTGGTTATATATTTAACCATTCAAACAACAGAGTTCTTTAGAGATTCCAGAAAATTATTATACAGTCCATCTGATGCAGTACATTTATTGAATATCAGAAAACCAAGGAGATAAAAGTCTTACCTGAATCACCTTTTAAACCAGGAGCGCCTGGGATTCCATCATAACCTGGCTCACCTTTTTCTCCACCAGCTCCCTGTGGACCCTGTGGTCCAGGGTCACCTGCAAATTAGGAATATAGGATTCATCATGCTGAGAAATGAACAAATATATTTATTTATGCATTAGGAGGGGCTTTCTTTTGCATTTACCATCACTGGTTTTCAGTATGAAGGGTTTATGTGTGTTTATTTTTGTGTGTCTTTGAGCCCTTTTAGGTGGGCCAGGTCAGGAAACTGATCCTGTTGCATGCTGGTGCATGTAAGGCAGTGCACGAATGAGTTCCTGTTCATCCACCACATGTCGTCCTTGCTCCAATACACAACAGTGGCAATGAAGGTGGGATTGAGTACATCAGAAGGACAATGACCAGGCCACAATCAAACAGACTGGAAGGGCAACCAGGAATGATGGCTCAGATTGGAAAACTCGAAGAATTCAACCTCACCCGACCCAAACAATGGAGGTCGTACTGCTCCAGGGTCGAGAATTACATGCGGGCCAACCACATCACAAATGAAAGCTTGAGGGTGGTAACCCTACTGTGCGTTTGTGATCAGGCAACCTTCGACATTATCCAGAACCTGTTTGCACCCGACAGCCTAGAATCCATTGCCTATGAGGACCTGAAGCAGAAGTTGGAAGTTCATTTCACGTGGATGCTGTCCATCATTGCATGGTGACACGCATTCGTCAAGCAAGACCAGCAACTGGGAGAGTTCTTTGCCAAATTCATGGCTGCACTGAGGCACGTGCCATCCGAGTTCAAGGACCTTGAGAACGACTTTGGGACTGCCTCGGGTGTAGTCTGGGGAATTGGGAGCAGCAACAGAAGTTCGTCACAAATAAGGTCCTATCGTTCCAGGATGCCCTGCAAAAAGTCATGGCAGACGAAGCCGCCGGAGGGGCAGTCAAGATTGTGAGGCCGCCAGAAATCGCAGAGAAGCCACTGACCGTCCACCATGGAACGGTCATCACGGGAAACCCCCAAGAGGAAGATAAAGGAGCACAAGAGCTGGAGGAAATTGATCGGCTGCACATTGCCTGAACCAAGAAGAGACCAACCCTGAAGAAAGCACTATGCACCGGCTGTGGGGGAACCCATCCAAGGGCATCATATCAATTCTGCACCACCAACTGCAGGGTGTGCGGAAAACAAGAACACATAGCCGTGTGCCAGGGACGGAAGGCCAGTGCACCACACACAGGAGGGTTCCTAGGATTCCCAGACAGATCCGCATAGGCCAGTTCTCCACAACCCATGGGAGGTTCTGGGTGGGAGGAAAGATGCCAATCAAGGCCAAAATGGAAGTCCTGGTCTATTTTCAGGGAGTTCCATGCATGATGAAAATCAACATGGGGTCCGCGCTAACAGTTTTCCTCAACCAGAGGAAAAGTCTGGCCACCAATTGGACAGAAGGACTCAAGCATGCAACTGAAATACCAGAGCACAGTGCGACCGAATTGCTTCGGTCCTGCATATCCATGTAGCAATAAACTTGTTCCTGTTCATCCGCCACATGTCGTCCTTGCTCCAACTCAATACACAACAGATTCTACTTATATGATTGGAACCGTATTTTATTGTGGTAGACTACATAACAGAATACTGAAAGCTTGTCTTCTCTCCCTCTTACTTCCCAGAGCGTTAGAGGAGAGGCTTGTACTTGATCTTCTCTCTGTTTGCTGGGCATGCTTTTGTTTTTGTAACTGTCTCTGCATAGTTTCTCCAAAGTATTCTGTGGCTCCCTCTCTACACTTTGTGTGAGGGAGGGAGGGAAAGAGTACTTGATAAATTTCATTTTCATTCCTTTCAATTGGCTGACTGACAGATCACTGAAACTCCAGAATGAACTAAAACAAGTTGTTTACTAGAAGCTATAATGTAACTCCCCTATGCTCAGATAGGAGATGTTGGGGTGAGACTCCAAGGAATCACAGCAGTGATTTCCCTACTAGTGAATAACTTCCATTTTTTTGAAAAAACCACATAATTGATAATTTTATTAATTGCATTTAATTAATTGCATTTAATTTTGATTAATCAGAATTAAATTAAATCAAGCCATTTTTGGTTCAGAACTCCTCCACTTATTTGAGTACTATTCTGTAATATTGAATATGTATTGCATTGTAATATAATGCTTTCAAAAGACAGTGCAGTCCTTGAACTTTTTAAAAAACAGTTGCTTTAAAAGAAGCCTAAGATTAATGCAAATTTACTCTAGAAAACACTCAAGCTGAAACTAGAGAACACTGTATCTTATTTCACGTATCACAAAAGTAGAGAAAACGTGTATATCACCTTATCAGGTAGGATAAGATTGCCATCGTAACCTGTGTTTGTAGTCTTTAAATCTGCTTTCCGCATGACCTAATATGGCTCCAAGTTTATGAGACATAAATGTCAAAGAGAAAACTTCTTCTTCTATTCAAATCACAAAGTTGAAACATTGTCTTTTACCTGGTTGTCCTTTTAAGCCTGGAAAACCACTCAAGCCTGGCGTTCCTTTCAGTCCCTTTTCACCTGGCACTCCAGAAACACCTTTAAATAAATTAAAAAAAGTAAAGTACACCTGTTTAACTTATAGCCTAAATATCTGACACAAAATAATACAGAACGCTTTGAATCACCCACCTGGAGAACCTGGAAAACCAGGCTGCCCTTTGATGCCTGGGAGTCCAGGAATGCCTGGAATACCTGGAATACCCTTTTCACCTTTCTCTCCTGATAAGCCTGAACTGCCCGGCCATCCTTGTTGACCCTATGGAAAAGGAGGAGGAGGAGGAGGAGAATGCATTTCACCTACTTTTAATCAGAGATTCTTAGTTCTTTTCCAATACCAAGTATTTTTTTCCCAGACATTTCTCCTGAAGTTACTTTTCCTCCAATTAAGGTTTGCTATAAAATGTAATCTTCGATGATCCAAGAAAGAAAACTATAGGGAGATGTTCCAAAGGATTAGCACAAACCCTCACTGTATGCTATTCATTCTGAAGCTGACTTTGAAGCAGAGCATTTGTGTAGGTATAAAGGTTCACATAGTTCACATATAAATATGCAAAATGTTATGCATATTGTTCTTTGCCAATTTCAATACACTAATATGATACCTAGAAACAAATATTTCTGGAATTGTCCAGGCATGATCTTTGCAAAACCTTGCTCCCCAAGGAATATTTCTTACAGAAAATAGATGCCTGAGTTGATGGAGAATGAATAGATTGAAGTTACCGGAACTGCCCTAATTAATTCTTCTCTGCTGGTTCTCACAATTACATCAAATATTTGGGTGATCCGCCAAACTCTTTCAAGGAATCTTGTTCACATCATAAAAGACTTTGATATATTTTGCCTACAGAAGAGACTGAGGGGAGGAATTATAGCAGTCCAACTATGTCACATGGACATTTTCTTTAGCTTCAGTTGACCAGACACAATGTAAAACTACAAGGAATTTCCTTGTTGTACAAGCTACCAGTCAGGAAAACAGACCGGTGATTCTTCCTTTGATCTGTTGAATTAGTAATTTGGTAAATGATTGTTAAAGATGTTATAATGGGCCCTGCATCAAGCTGAACTCAAATAGATGGCCTCTACTGCCTCTTCCTAGTCTATTTTGTAGGCCACAACAACTATACCTTACCCAAAGACATTCTGACTCAGTTGTGCTTTGAATGCTTATACCATTCTTGTGATGAAATCAATCTGGAGTGAACGCACACATTGTTGCTCTGAAAACATTTGCTTTATTTTTTTTTCACAGCAGACTCCACAAAACTCTTCTTAGTCAAATTTTAATACATATTTCCCACTCCATAATAACGTTGGCTATTTCTTTGTGGTACCTATGCTTCTTACACTCAAGTTGTCAGTCTGCTGCTTTACTTTCTGATCACACAAGAAATGAGAGCTTTTTATTATGGTAGGAAAGAAGGGGTACAGTGGGTCCTTAGAAACGCACATATTTTGCACCCAGAAACTCCCAGGCCTTCACCAAAGAATTCAGGGAAAGACTGCTGCTCCAATTATCTGACTCCAAACGATTCAATTTCTTATACTGTCTATATCAATATTTTCCCTGTCCCTGATAATTGTTTGATTATAGAAACCTAGACCTGAATAGCGATCTTTTGAAATTAGAGAGCACAGTAATATAAATGCTGTTTATGACATTACCACATATTATGAAGTGTTATGGATACCTTGTCACCAGGAGCTCCAGGGAAACCGATTCCAGGAAGTCCAGGGTCTCCTTTCTGTCCCTTTTCACCTGTAACTCCAGGAAATCCTGATTGGCCTGCCTCACCTGGAAGGCCTTGAAGCCCTTTCTCTCCAGGTAGCCCTGAAAGTAAAAGATCAACATTTATATTATATTGTACATAAGTCAGTACAAAATTCCAATTATCCAGGATCCACAGTGGATAGTACCTGGTATACCCATTTCACCCCTTGATCCTTTTTCTCCGGGAAATCCTGGTTCACCCTGAAATCCTGGAGTGCCTGAATCGCCTTTTGGTCCTAAAAAAAAGAAGAAAATTGGGTTGATTTAAACATATTTTGTTATAGAGACATAACTGGGGAAGCCTACTAGATTATGTAAGTACATAGTGATGCTATTATAAGCAAAATAATAGCATAGAAGGGTACTATAAGCTTTCATTCAAAAGAATTCTGAAAAAAGGTGTTTCATACCTGGTTGGCCTGGTAAACCAATATCTCCATCCTTGCCTGGCATTCCTGGGCTGCCAGAAGTTCCTGGAAATCCTTTTTCTCCTATTATCCCTTTTATTCCTAAAAATCAAAGATGTTGATTTCCTGTCAAGATTCTCAACCACACTTATATAACTCTGGTCGTATCACAATAATTAGTTGATAGAAACAGTGCTTTTACTACAATAACAAAGAGATAGAAACATAGAGCTATCCCAGTACAACATCAAAGAGTACTTTTGAATATACATGAAACAGTATAATCCTGGACTCAAGAAAAGTCATATTCAGAGACCCAGTTCATTCAATAGGTAGTAAGGACTAGCAGAAAAGAAGTATACTTGTAAGCATCTCACACTTCAGAGACAAAAGTTGTAGTGTGCTGTGTCTTGGTTGAATAACATAAGTAAACCAATTAATTATTCTGCATGCCAACAAACTGGTTTTCTTCTCTATGATCAAATCACTATGTGAGGTTGCACAAGCAATAGTGCTTTACACATCTAAGAGAGGTCTCCAATAATTCAGCTACCGTAAATCCTAGGCCATTCCAGTCTAAGACAGAATGGATCCTGGAGAGGAACAATCTAATCTGAAACTGCCTCTTAAAAGGTTGAGCACTGACTGCTTTAGCCTACTACATGTATATTGGATGACCTTAATTCCTGCATTGAGTGAATGCCATTAAAATTAGTGTGCTCTTTGAAAGCCTAGAGGACTTTAAGTTTAGTCATTCATATTCAAAGGGTGACACAGGTTTTTTTGGTGTGACAATACAAATTTCTCCTTTATCGCTTATGTAGTATATGTTCCAAAGAGCAACACACACCTTTCCATTTGCTTTGAGACCAAATTGTTCCACTTTTATAATATTTCTTGTCATGAAGAAAGAAGGAATTTTTCTATTTGTCTCATTCACATTCTTGGGAAAATTGTCTAAGAGAGCCCCTCCATTTGGCTAAAGCAGAGGAAACCTCTTTGATATCAAAGGAAGATGATCTGACTTTTCAGAATCCCCACTGAATTAATGCCTCTGAAAAAATTACACTTTGCAAAACTATTTTTAGTCTTCCTGATACTCCCACCACAGAAAAGGGGATTCTTTTACATCTGAAAAGGAAGAAACTAACTAACCATGCAGGGACCTCACTAAATAGATTTTCCAACCTAGTATTTAATTTTTAAGCTTAAATGTTGGCCTCCAGCATCCTAAGAAGCATCATTTCAAGGTCAGAGGTTGGATGCTGGTCTATCCAATGTGGCCACCATTACTTCCTCCATCACTTTGGAAAGTTTTTTTTTTTTCGTTGCTGAGCCAGCAAGAGTTTGGCATTGTGTTGCATGACTGCAATATCCCTGACAATAATATTTTCTTACTTATAAATTCCAGTTGGCATTTAAAGCAAATGTCTGGGTAGAAATGAAGTACCGGTACATGGTTATTTGGCATGCAAATAATGTTTAGGCTTACAGGGGAAAATAATCAAAATACAACAGAAGCAATGACACATATCATTTAATTTGACAGACCTTTATCTCCTTGTTCTCCTTTTTGACCTTTCATATTTTCCATGTCAACATTGTCCATTGATCCTGGCTCCCCTGGGAGTCCAGCTTCACCCTTTTCACCTTTTAAACCTGGATCACCTCTTTGTCCTGCCACTCCTGGAAAACCCAGGCTACCTATGCATAACAAAATCCAGAGAATATTATGAGATAAGGGCACTTTAGCCTTGGCAGTAAAGAATGACATTTTCAAACCTCTGATAGTAAAGTACTTAAAAAGCGATCGGTAATAACTATTAAACATTCATTACAAAACAATAACAACAATAGTTCAGTAACAGTGACAATCAGTGACAAAATAATATTAATCAGACTTTTTGGACAACCCTTTAATATGATGCTCATTCAATTTCATTCTCCAACTACTGATGCAGAAGTAGAATAGATTGATGGCTTTTGTGATCAAGTTCAATTTGAAATCAACAGAACATGCAAACAAGGTGCACTGCTTGTGATTGGAGATTTGATTGCCAAAATAGGGAACATGAAAGAGAAAAATGTATTTGGGTTGTATGGCTTAGGAAACAAAAATGAAGTTGAAGACCAACTTATTAATTTCCACAATTCCAATGTTTTATTCACAGCTAACACTATCTTAAAACAAAGAAAATGATTCCTCTATACATAAGCATCACCATATGGAATACATAGAAATTCCTAAAAGGATGCGTAGAAACGCAGTTATAGCATTAAAGACATGGCAGGTGCTGAATGTGAACAAATCACAAACTGCTCATGTGCAAAGTCCAAGTTAAGCTAACAAAGAAAAAGAAATCCAGGGAATTTGCATGCCAAAACCTAGTTTTCTGAAAAGGCTCTAATTCTAGGAAAGGTGTTAGAGAAGAAGAGAATGAATCAGAATCAGAATTTATTTTCGCCACGTGTGCCAGGACACACAAGGAATTTGTCTTAAGTGATAGTGCTCAAACTACGTACATACACAACAGAATACAATCAAGATGCATTCGTAGTCGGTTTGAATATATAAGCATAAGCGAAATCATTTGTTTATATGCATAATCATGATCATTTGTAAATACAGGCATGTATAGGCATAATCAAGTAAGTATACAAGTATAAGATACATTCATAGTTTTAAAGTATGTAACATTCATCATGTCTTGTTGTAAAGTGCGGACAAAAACCAATTCTGTGCATTGATGGCCACCAAGTTAACTTTTTGATCAGAAGGGTATGAGTTTTAATCAGTATTTTTAACCCAAATTGACCAAACCCTGTTGTATTGCATCTTGCCCTCCCATTTACAACCTTCTCACCTCACCTCGTTGTTTTCAAACCAGGTGAAGACATGACCTTAGACGGAAGACGACAACTTGCACTATTCCTGGTGAGTTCTCCTAGCCTGCACTCATATATATTCTGCTCCCTGCACAACTGCCTCTCTTTCATCCACCATTTCCCTGTCCAACCCGGTTGGTTTCACAAGACTGTTGTAACGGCCTTAGGAATAATTCCACTTTGTGCATGCACACCCAGCAACACCTTAACCCCAAGTGTTTGGAGGCACTCCCTCAAGAAACACCAGAATTATCCTGAGGAAAATACAGGTATTTCTTGACTAACAACCACAATATGGGGTCAAAATTGCTGTTGCTAAGTGAGACGTTTGTGTTAAAAGGTCAACCTCGTCCCATTTTACAGCTTTTCTTGCCACCCTTGATACGTCAATCACTAAGTTAGTAACAAAGTTGTAAAGTAAATCTGACTTCCCCATTGATTTGGCTCATCAGAAGGTTGCAAGAGGGGATCACATGACTCCGGGACACGGCAACCATCATAAATATGAACCAGTTGCCCCTAAGGATCCGAGTT
>JANHFO010002544.1:130114-142500 GCA_032468095.1 Pareas carinatus
TTCCTCTATCTGTTTCCCACTAGTTGTTGTGAGCATTTATTTTCAAACTTTCTCTATTTGGAACTACTAATTTATACTTCCCTTGATCTCACTTTCCTACTCATTTCTTGTTCTCTATTTCTCTCTTACTTTCTTATATTTGGGATGGAGGACTTTTTTTTGACACTGATGGTAAGGGTCATTTCTTACCTTGAAAACTTGCCTTAACACTGAAAAGCTATCCATAATTTAGAAGCTCCAGTTGATGCAAAATGCAGGGCTGAAGGCTCGTATGTGAACATTGAAAGCTGCAAACATTATAACTCTGCTTTGTGAGCAGCATTGGTTATCAGTTTAAGGTGCTGGTGCTGGCCTATAAAGCCCTACAAAGAATAGTGCCAGGTTACTTTAGAAAACATCTCCCCCAAATTACATTTACATATCCCATCAGTTCTGGGATAAAGAGCATGTTGTGGGTTCTGTCCATGAGAGAGTTTCGCCTAATGGGACCCAGGAGGAGAGCTTTTCAACCACTACACCTACCCTTTGGAATACCATTCCCCTGGGGTCAGACTGGCCCCAACCTTGTTGATGTCCTAGCAAAGCCTGAAGACTTTGCCATCCGACCTGGGGATCACAGAAGGGTGGTGCAGAGTCTATAAAATGGTTAAGTGGTAAGGTTTTAGATGTTTTTTTAATTAATTAAATTTTTATTCCACCTTTATTACTTTAAAAGTAACTTAAGATGGCAGACATACCTAATACTCTTTCCTCCTTCCACAACAACCTTGTGAGTTAGCTGAGCTGAATGACTGGTCCAAGGTCACCAACTCTCTTTCATGCCTAAGGAGAGTTTAGAACTCACAGTTTCTTAGTTTCTAGGCCAGCATTTTAACCAAACCAAACTGATAGTTTTTTTTAATTTTCATTTTTTGTATGATTATTTTGGGAGGGTTGGTAGTGTTTACATTTTTACCTTGTAAATCATGGGATGATCAGCTACATAAATCAAATAAATAATTTTGAGCAAAAGTGCTCTGCTTTTACAATAAACTTTTTACTCTTTAGCTGATCTATCATAGGTGCAACGTGAATCACAATTTACTTTCAGTCTTCCTTTCCCTCTCTCCCTTTTGTATTTTTAGATATACACTCTGTCCTTCAAGAAAAGGAGAGTAGAGATCCCAATTTAATCTTGCTATAGTTTAATTTTGTAAATCTCCAAACACAAATGAAAGCATATCACAAACCTTTGATTATACAAATTTTGATTGAATCTGAAATTTCAGTGCATTAAACTATAGGATGCATTATTAAAGGCTTGCAAAATATCACTTTTTGGTACACCAAATTGATGAACAGATAAAGGTTTTCAATAATCTAGTTATTCTATGCTGCAGATTAGTCCAATTTGTGATTATGCTCAAATAAAACTATGATGAAATGAATGCACATAATTAGTAATCTAGTTTCAAAAAGTATGCCTGAGGAACACATGACTAACTGCTGCTGTTTAGATTCATAATCCTCAGAAATTCAAACAGATGTATTAATCACAGAGGAGGGCAAAAACAGGAAAAAACGACAATGCTGAGTTCCAATAGAGTAACTACAGCAATTCCCATGGTTTTTATTACATTTTTATCGCTGTGGTATCAAATATTTCTTGGATTCTCAAAATGAAATAAAATTCAAAAATATCAACAAATGCTATGCAAAATGTAACAAAAACACAAGTCCTAACACAGGAATATTAAAGGGAATGCAACATGTAAAAATACATATTCCAGCAAGGATCACAAAGATGTTTTGTACATGTAGGCTCTAAATACTTGGAAAAAGAGGAACAATTTTGCCTGGTACTCAAAAGTAAAAAACAATAACAGAAAAACCCTGTTGGTTGTGAATTTGTTTCGGATAGGCATTTTATAAATATGGGACCACTGCTATAGAGATATTCCCTCTAAAGATCATGTGCATTATCACTCCTGAAAATGATGCATCAAACATGCATATGGAGGGAAACGATATTATATCCTATGCCTGGGCCATTTAGAGCTTTAATTGTCAGAATTCATACTTAAGAGTTCAGTCTTGAAATGGATTGGGAAAAAGTACAGTTAATGAAGCATTCACATTATGTACTAACTCAGATGTGTTTCATTTTGAAGAAATGTGGTAGGTATCATCACAAAATGGATTTGGGAAATTACAAACTGTCTACAATTAATACAAATTTTGTGAAAAGAAAAAAATGGGTGAATTGAAATTAAGAAGTTATCTATGGCTATATTATATAAACAGCCATTAAAAAATATCTGCTGACTTACTCTTTGTAAACTCATGAAAAGTATGATAGCTGACATGCTAAAATTAATTTGTCTAGGACTAATCCTGCCAAAGAACTGTTGACCTAAACACTAGCAGCTAAGAAACTAAGAGAAAAGAAGTGGAAATGGGTCCTTTTGCCTTCCCCCATCAACCAAATGATTATCTTTATCATAGTACTGATTGGTATAAAATGTCTTCCAATTTAAAAAAAAATCCACAACCTGAGGAGGATTCCAATCCTGAAAAGGGGAATATGTACAGAGAAGTGCATGCCAGAGAACATGTTTTGCATGCAATTGTTCCTTGGAGGTTGGATCAGGAACAATTTCTCTGTGAAAACTATGGCCAGGCAGTACAGTTTGGACAAACTTAGTCCAGACATACTGATACTCTGAATCAACATAAGGCGGCTTCATAAGGACTCCATGTCTAGATCAAGACCAAATGATACAATCTAGCCAGTCACAATTTAAATTATTTTTCAGAAATATTGATCCACAGATTTACATATTCACCTTTACGAGGTTAGAGGAAAGTTCTACCACAATATTTGCCACTTTTCATGAGATTCTAGGCTAATCCAAGAAATCTATGAGATGGGCCTAGATTAATATGTAGTTTTGCTGAGCTTATCTTTGAAGATTTAGTGGTCTTGCTGCACCTTACCTTTATATACCTTGCCTTTGAACTGCCTCTTTATTGACCACTATAGGGTGGGACATAATTAATGCTAAGGAAGTCAGTGAATGGCAGCTTTACACTCCATTAAGCCCTTCTCTCTTTTTCGACCAAAGCTCAAGAAGCTCAAATTTCAAGGTTATGATCTCTGTGTCTCCAGCATTAACAATAACTTTTTTTCCCACCATCCCTGCATGCATTCAAAGATTTGAATCACTCATTCACAGGAATGAACATAAAATGCTCTAAAATTTAAGACTATGACCAACAGTCAATGTTTATTTAACAATGCTGATATATGTCTTACTCAGGTAATAGTTCCATTCAGTGAACCTGATAGGACATTTCAGCAGACTGCTTAATTTTATTAATAAACAATTTAAATGTCAATAATAACTTTTGTTTTCTGCATTTCTATAAATGGGCAAGGGTTTTTAGTAATATGGAAGTGTGAGTTTTCATAAAACTGTTGGGAGGGGGTAACATGGATATGATCCTGCAAAGAACGTCCTTCCTAGAACCATTAAAATTGAGATTTGTAATATAAAGTTTCTCAGTCTTGTATGTATAACATTAGAACAAATCTGTTCGTATATATTTTCCAGGCATTCAAAAGCAAGACATTTCAGAGGTCGTGGCAAAATTTTACTTCAAATATTCGTTGGTGGAGAGAGGAGGGAGAGAGATACTTCTTCAGACAGACCAGTCATTTATCATGGTTTTTGTCTTCAATCTCTGCTGCCCTGGGTTTTGCAATTTGGCCATGTCCAATTTTTACTTCCACAAAACTGAATATTACCCCCTTCCCAAATTGGGTACCCTGGTAATTTTAAAATTCATTAATTCTGATTTAGGCAAAATTGGCAAAAACACAAGGAAGAAAAAGTACTGTGAATGCAGAATACTTACTTTTTGCCCCTTTACTCCACTGCAGTCACATTTTCCACAGCCAGAACAACCCTGAAATAAAAAAACAACAACACCAATCCATCAATTTGGTAATATCTAGAACAAAGGTTAAACTTTGTTATAGAAGGTTTGTTGAGGGGAAAATTACTTGTAATGAAAACATATCTGTCCACTCAGACTATTTAAATAATTTTGACTCCATTAAAAAGCCAATTTAGATTGTAGATAAAAAGAACACAAATCTCTACAGCTGTAATACTGGTATTTCTTCGGAAATAAAAAAATATTTTGAAGCTTCTATCTATGAATTTATCCGCTGTTTTATCCCATTGCAAAGATGTCCCTTTGAGTGTTCTCTTTCTCTGGGGAGAACTGGGGAAATAGGAAATCAAGGGTCCTGCAGATTGTATCATAAGACATTATATACTGGATATAAATTTAGCACTTGCCACACTATAGCAAAAAGACTATTAAGAATAATCATAGTGCTTTGATTCATGACAGTAATTTGTCCACAGAAATATTTGGTGTACAACAACTGTCTTATAGCAACAAGGACACCTTGTTTTATACAAATGGCAAATGTATGTGTTGCAATTTTTTTCCCTACAAATTATAAAAATTCATTCTATTTATTGAGCTTAACAGCTGACGATTTTGTGGGCACAAGCTTCTAATTTTCTTGGCAACAATACAAACATGCTTTACCATTGCCTTTTGCTGGGATGATCTTTTAAACTTTCTAATTCACCCTACACCTTTGGGATTCCAGTAACCATCTCTGAGCTTGTTAGACAACTACAAATGTTTTAAGAGTGATTCAGCCTTTCCTTCTTTATCATTCTTAGATACTGCAATTTATGCAAAAGATCTCTATTTCATATGTCCTATCATTTGGAGGCCAGGAACTAGAACTGTCATCTAATGAAGAGCCTGGAAAATAACATCTGAAGTTTACTGATCAATTCAGACTCTCTTGAGGAAGCAAAGTAAACCCTCACACAACTTAACTGATTAGTCTGACCAGACAGTTGCTCCTTTATCTGATGTGATCTGAGAGCAAGGAGAGTTTTTAAAAAATACTGAAGGAGTTGGCCATTTCCTGCTTCCTGGAGTTGAGACAATGTGACTGGCCCAAGGTTACCCAGCTGGCTTTGAGCCCAAGGTGAAATTAGAACTCATGGTCTTCTGGTTTCTAGTCTGATACCTTAACAAGTAAACCACGCTGATTCTCTAGATTTCAATTTTGGCACATAATATATTTTCTAAATTCTAGATTTATAAGCATTTTTGACATAAAATTGAAATTGGTTCTGGTATTTCATCTGCTCCAATATGTTCTTTCTTAGCAGATTTTTACCACAGATTGCAGAGTACATTGCAAGCTTGAACTTTATTATATAATAATTTAGACATGATCCCTCACTGTTCACCATTTTGCTTCTCTCCCAAATCATTTTCTTCTTGCATATTACATTGTGACACTGCACAGTACACATACATATTTCAATTATGATATTACTATTTTAAAATGTCTTAAATGCAAAATGATGCAACTGCTTTGGCTTCCCGGCCATCACGAGTCAAACAGCTCAGAGTAGAACAGGAGTCTTCTCCCGTCTCAAACAGTGCCATTCGGTTCATTCTAGGCTGCCAGTAAACTTTCCACAGATTCAGTGCTTCCCAAGTATGTCAGTTTTAAGAGCAAGACCTAGAATGCAGCGGGAAAGTGTGCCGTCCATCTGTTGATAAATAGGGATCCCAAAATTTTCCATCAATGGCAGTGTTCTTTGAGGTTGATACACTTTGCAGATCAGCAGCCTCGGGAAGATTGCTGGATTACCTTTTCCGTTTAATTTGTATGTCACACATTTCTCCCAAAACATTTTCATTAATGATTATGTTCTCTATGTGAGAATAGAATAGAATGGAATGGAATGAAATAGAATAGAATAGAATAGAATAGAATAGAATAGAATAGAATAGAATAGAATTCTTTATTGGCCAAGTGTGATTTGACTAACACAAGGAATTTGCCTCCGGTGCATATGCTCTCAATGTACACACAAGCTACAAGTGACATACCGCTATACATACATATATAGAGATAGCTTTAATTTAAATGTTGTTGTTGATGGAGGGGGTGGGGGGAACTGAGCTCAAAGACATGATGTACCAGTGGTCTATTTTCCCTGCATCTTCAGAAGGTGCACGCAAAAGTAATTGTAATTGTAATTTTTAAAGAAAGTGATAGATACAAAGGAGTGTGTTTTTGTTTCTTTAGTTCTAGCATTTCAAATCATTAAAAAAACCAAAATGTTTAACAACAAGTTTTGTTAAAAATCCCAAATGGTATGAATTTCCAGGGTTAGGAAAGAAATTTCTAACTGTAAATATTTATTTTCCAGGACTTGCCAAGAGCATTCTGATCTCTTATGCTTTGGGTAGCATCCCCTCATTGACTCAGCCAGCAAGGCCAAACATCTGTGGATTTTTTCTGTGGGAAGACATATCCTCTAGATAAATTGAAAGGGAAATGGATCTCTCTTTTCTGAATCTCGATAAAACATTCATATTTGAACTATAGATACTTGTCAAGAATATAGATCAATACAGTACAGTAAACGCTACAAATCAGGAGTTACGAGGGCACCTATGGACTTTGCAATTTTTTTTAATTTTAAAAGTGGATTAAATGATTACAATGTTCCTATATGAGGTGTGTGTGTGAGTGTGAAACTATTCAAATTTCACAAGACTTAAACAGGTTTCACCATTTTACAGAGGAACGGTGATCTTTCATGATTTGGGGCATTTTTTTAAAATTGGGAGGTGGGGAGTAAAGTTGAGCCCTCACAGAATTTCACCCTGAATTGTTTGCCATTGCTTTATACAGATCATAGAACAAGACCAGAAATTTGTGAGAATAAAAGTCTTTGCCTTCCACTAATGAGCACTTGGACTGGGGAGAAAATGGAAGAATGACCTCTGAGAATCCTGAAAAGACAGGAATATCCTTTTTGTGCAGGACTACTAGAAGGCATTCTTATTTACCCTTTAGACTGTGAAATGGCACTATCTCCAGGTGTGAGCACATGTGATACAAATCTTCATTTGCCAAATGCTGCATCTGCACATTTGTCAGTCTTGGACTGCGTTAGAATATCACTTTGCCAGAAAAAGATGAATAATTAGCATCATTTTTGTTCTGATTGTGAGAGGGCTTTGGAGGCTGGAAAGACCCATAGAAAACTGGTTTTAGAAATTACCAAATGATTCCTCCAAGCAATAGACTTGTGACTCTTATATATTGCAGAAAGCATGTTAAAATTCTCAGCTTAATCACACAGTGCCTAAATTATACCCAAGTTACAGCCATAAAAGTATTTTTTCAACAGTATAAGCATGATTAGAGCAACATTCTTCATAAGTATAAGTCCCCATTGCAGGTTCCATGATGGAAATTTGTAAATAACCATTCTATAAGTATATACCTTTGCCAAAGAGACATAAAGAAAGGGCATCTTGTTCATATAAGAGACTCCATGGCCATATTTTAATTCATTTATACTCTGAACCTTTGAAAATACCAGATGGGAGAAAATCAAGGGCTTCATACATTTTCTATCAGTCTAGATGTCTGTCTACTCACAAGATCGTGGAACATAAATTAATAGCATTGGAAGGGACCTTGGAGGTCTTTTAATCTAACCTCCTGTTCAAGCAGAAGATCTTATACCATTCCGAAAAAATGGCTGTCCATTTCTTCTTGAAAACCTCCAGTAATGGAGCACTCACGACTTCCAGAGGCAAGTCATTGATTAATTGCTCTTACTGTCGAGAAATTTCTCCTTAGTTCTAGGTTTGATCTCTCTTTAATGATTTTTCACAAGAGGACTAGGTAACCCTCTAGATATTACAGTATAGCATGTCAGTGGCATATATGAATTTCATTGCTTTTTGGGAATATCTTGGGGCTCCTAATGATTTTCTCTCAACCTTAAGGTGATGAGATAGAACATGTACACAGATGAATACCATATTATCTCCTGAGGCGCATAAAAACATCATTGAGACATAAGACAGACAAATCCAGAGGCCAGATTCTTTGTAATTAATTGGGATATTTGTGCATTTTCTCAATAAATCAATTGTCCCAAACACAGCTTTATCAGACTGATAACCTACAGTAGATATAACATAAAAAGCAAAAGTAAAGATATGCAAAATGTTTTAAGAATAATAAAATGAAAGTGTGTGTGCTAGATTTGTCCCTTAGTCAACAAGAAACAAGAAGTACTCAGCAAAATTCACAATGTAATTATTACCACCCTGCAAATAAAAACATTTCAAAAACAGGATTTCAGTTTGTACAATTTGTCATTCCAATTCATGAATTATTGACCCCTGTTTACTCTTACAGATTGCTTTTAAGCAACTTAAGGCTAGTATAAAAGGCATCTTCTTCCAAATTTTTGCATTTGCTCCCAAGGGTTCCACTGATACTTACAACACAGATGTCTTAAAACTCAGTTTGAGATTTTTTTATAATTCCCTTAACAATTTTTATTGTATGCTCTTCAATATATTTATTATGAATTTTTTTCTCAGTTTTGAATAGATATATAATTTTATGTTGTAAATGTTAGGATGCATATTGGGAATACATTTGTGCACTAACAAGTATGCCAAATGTTGACATTTAATAACATGTTCTGAAACATCAATCTTTAAAGTGACTTTACAGATGTGCTGGCTTCAAACATTAATCATATGTTATAATTCTGGATAGTTTCACTTGGAAGACTCTAATAAAATTAGTAAATTGTAATTTTTTTGTACAACCATACATGAATTTTTGATAGAAATCAGACCTAACAACCAAACTCATTCCTGAAATGTACATATAAATTTTTACGAACTTTTTAATATATTGAATTCATGCTTTATTCTCTAGGCTGGAAACTTCAGGAACTTCCTTTGTCATTTCTAAAGAGGAAATGAAGATACATTTCCTAATTGACCAGATAGATCAATTAAAAGAAAGCCAAGAGAAAGTAGCAAATCTAGAACAGTTATGCAGTTTATTTTTAGGACTTATTTTGTTCTTGGTGAAACACTGACACAGAAGGTGGGATCTCTTTCAGTGGTTTGAAGACCAGGGAATTTTCTGATCTGTATTTATATCCTTTTTAGATAGGAAGCAATGGCAGACCACTTCTGTAAAACCTGTCAAGAAAACTGCAGGCGTTTGTTCAGACAGTCTCCAAGAACCTGACATGACTGAACGGAGGAAAAAAGAAAATCATTTTTTCCTGTATCCATAGCATTCTTTCGACTAAATTGGTTCACACCATGGATGTACTTCTAGATAATGCTTTCACTCTCTCAGGCATCAGGGCCAGAAAATAACATAACCAATTTTAGTGTGAATTGAATATGAGTTTGTAATTAAGGTTTTGTAATCATTATCCATAGAGCAGCACAAATATTTGGCTTAGGGCAGGGGCTTCTGCAGGCAACCTGACATTAAGAGAGTTTGGGAACATCACCTGGAGCAGAATTTTCAGATCAGTATACAGTACATTAGACAGGATTCCAATCAATTTCCTGACTCAATTTAAAATGCTTAAATTTAAAACCCGGGATCTATGTACCTCAGATCATGTTCTTTCCTGTGTAGATTTCTCCATTCTCATTGATCAGAAGTGGATTTTTTAAACCTACTGTTAAATCATTTATGACTTTACTTTATTCCACCGACTATGTAGGAAGACTTCAAATATATTCTTTCTGTTATCATGCAGAGATGGTCCTGATTTCTATGATCATTAACAGCATTCTTTAAACTATTATTAGAGATCTGAGACAAAAACTTCTAAAAGGTTTTGAAATTAGGCCTAAAATTATGTGAAATCAGATGTAAGTGCTAAAGCCTAATTTTAAAAAAGTCGTTATTAAAATAGAAAACAGAAAAATGCACTGTTTGAAAACTCATTTCAGATGTTGCGTTATAACTTTCCCACTCCTTTAATTTTTTTAAATTCAATGTTTCCTGAATTATATTTATGTTAAATTGGATTGATATGTTTTTATTTTCCACAACTTTCTTGAAACTGTATGTGATAATACTAAAATTTAACATGGTCTGACTATGCATACCAAATTTTATTTCAAAATCTCATAGTTCAGCAGATGTATTGTGCAACAAGCTTTAAAATAATACTTTTCTGCTAAAAAGTCAGCCAATAGAACAAAGATCAATTACTTTTGAGTAAGATATTAAATAATATATTAATATATTATTATAATATTGGTTTGCTGCACAATCAGATAGACGTCAAGACTGGATTTGACATTTTGATCCACCTATCAAGTCTTTCTCAAGGGTCAGTTGTTTTGGAATTGCACCAAAGGTGGCTATTACTATAGGTATAGTTTTGCTTTCTTTTGCCACAGGTGTTCTACTTTTATTTGCAGGTCTTTGTATTTTGTTATCTTCTATTATTAAATTAATAATATATATTTATATAATTAATATTGAATAAGATAATAATAAATATATTATTGTTATAATTTAATTTAACAATAACAAAATATTAAATATTTAAATACAAACCAACTAGAAACATCTTGGCTTGGATTTGTTGTACAAATATAGAGCAGTCATCCTAAATAACATGCACATTACAGCTATAGCTGCCAGTACTGGGCTATGGACAGCTGTGTGAGGTGATACGGGAATGCCAAGGGTCAGGAGCATGAATCAAAAAACAAATCAGGACAGAATAAGTAGAAGTCATATTTCTTATGAAACTCTTCAGCCTTCCACACTGTGTTGAGGTAGTGTCTATTGCCATTCCAGGAAAATGAAATGCTCTCTGGGATTATCCAACGGAAGCAGATTCCTTTCTTATTAAGTCTTGTTGTTAGGAAGTGATAATGCTTTCTCACTTCCCTTATCCTCGTTGGCACTTGAGGAAGAACCTCTATTCTTGTCCCTTCGAATATTGGTGGCTGTTCCCTGTCCTTGTGTAGAACAATGTCTCTTACGGCCTTTTGTTGTTCCATCTTGCATAGTTAGGGTTGATTCTGTAGATTTCATCGAGTTCATCCAGGACGGTCGGTTGGTTTACCTCCAGGACCTCTGATAATATTTTGATCACTTTATCTTCAACATCCTCATCGGCTGACTCTTTTAAATTTTGAAATCTAGGGAAATGATCTGCACATTTCACCTCCAAAATCACTAATGTTCCTTCCAGTTCACCGTTTTCCTGTTCCAGTTTGGTGTTTTGCTGTGTCAATTCAACAGGTTTTTTTTCATTCATTTCCACTTTTATTTCCAATACCTGAATTTTTTCCTCATTAGCTTTGATTTGTTGTAATTGCAATTCATTCTGGACTCTAATTTTATTGAGTTGTTCATTTAATCTTTTTATATTTTGAGTCTGTCCATTTTCTAATTGAGTTTTTCAAGTCTTTCTTCATTTCTCTGCATCATTTCATTATTTTTTTAATAATTTCAAAGAGTTGTTCCGTAGTAATCTCTGTTTTTTCCCCCTTGCATGATATCTGAGGTGGTGTGCTCTGGATAGTAATTGTAGTTGTGGGATCTTTTTTTATGGATTTATTCGTGTTTATTATTGCTTCCTATGTAGTTTCTATACTTTGCTTCTACTGATTCCTCCCTTCAACACTAGATGGCAATGTTGTATTATTTATTTATTTATTCCTTTTTCTTTACTTGTTACAACAGATCTAATTAATTTTATTCTACTTCTATTCAATGTAACTTTATTTCCTTTAAAGTTGTATAATTTGAAGAAACAGGTTCCTTTATGTACTCAAAGAGTTAGATAGCTCCTTTTGCTTCCTCTCGCTGTAGCTTTATCTAATACACAGCTGTCAACTCTGAATACACAAATATATTTGTAGGTCTCTAAACTTTCCCCAAGATTTCCTTCACCGTTTTTTTTCTTCTTAAGTGGGGTTTGATATTTCTCTTGCTCAAAATCTTCTTGCTAATGGAAATCTATGCAGATAATTTTATGGCTAAACTCCTTCCGCAGTTGCTTCAGCGTTGCTTGTTGTTTCCTTTTGCTTACGGCCGCTCCAGCTGATGGCGACCAGTCGGTCTCCCATCTCGCCCTTTTGAAGACATCCGACGAGGAGAATCAGGGCTCCCAGAGGGATCTGCTGATACCCTCTTGATCCTGAAAGTCTCCATTTCACCTTCCCTCCCAGAAGGTTTCTTCAGTCTTCGGTTATCAGAAAAAAATTCAAAAAGGCAGCTTTGAGGAGCAGAACTGCTTTCCCATGCCATTTCACTGCAGAGTCATCGGAAATCGCAACAAGAGGTGGACACATGGATATGTACAAAATACACAAAAAATGAAAGTAAGAAAAGAAGATCGCGTACCTGGCTCCCTGCCACGTGACAGCAGCCCTGCCTGAGCTGCTTGATGTCATCGCCGAGGTGGCGGCTG
>JANHFO010002546.1:26359-41059 GCA_032468095.1 Pareas carinatus
AATCAGACAATGTGATTGTCTGGATTTGTTTTCACATTTTGTCTCTCATAGGTGAGGTATACCTATGATGTCAATTATGGGCCTCTCTCATCTTTTTAAGTGAGAGAACTTGCACAATTGGTGGCTGACTAAATATTTTTTTGCCCCACTATAAAGAAGGGAGATTATTAGAAAGGAAGCAATGCAGTGGATCGGGGGAAAAAACAACCTTGAAATGTATGTTATTCACATAATGTTAAAATAATGGATTATAAGATGGATAGAAAGAAGAGATTCATATTTATCACTGAAGAATTCCTACAAAGAAAGGAGAAAATCTTAGCATTAATAGAAAGAAGATAAGCCTAGAATCAGGGAAGCATATGTCCATCAAAGTCTAAAAAGTACTGGAAGAAGAACCAAACCAGTACTTACTATGTAAAATGAAAGCTATATTCTATGTATATGAATGATTATATGGAGGATTCTTTTACAAATTCTGCATAATTCACAAATACATTTTTATGAAAGGCATATATTTTAAGTTATTTTAGTTTAATTTCTTACTTAACCTCTTCCTCATTATTGTTTCTTCATTGTCCAACAATTTTACAAAAGCTGTAAAAAATGTAAGATGGCTAATGAGTTTCCTTGGATATTTTTTTTCCCTCAGAATAAAAGGGTAAAGATAAGAAAGAGGAGTTCATCAGTGAATGTTCTCTTTAGGTCTGTTTTTATCTCCATTAGGAACTAAACATTACTTTCTATTGTTTTAATTTAGACACTGACGATGCTGTATTCAATTTCAAATATGACTGCATGCTTGTATGGCAGCCAATCTATTTCATCGCACAATGGAACCCTGACCATATTCTCGAGTATTCCCTAGAATTCACTCTCTGTATAGTCTGTAAAATGCTTTTAGTTCAGTGTCCAGTTCTTTAAGCATATTGATTTTGATTTTGCTTCAAATGTACATTGCCCAGAGCTACAGCCACCTCTGTTCACTTGCTGCTCAAATCATATATTTGTGTTCTGTGCTCCTTTTGCTCTAATGCACTGATATAATTGCTTTGTGTTTAATTTGTTCTGAAGATTATTGATCATAATGAATGGGAAACTAGTAGAAAGGGGCTTGAAAGTAAGTTATAACAACAATGTTATTTTTATTTTATTTTAGCAAGCAAAGTAAGACTGAGGTATTAAAATGAGCCTTTTTCTTTGTAAATATTAAATATACTCATTTGTGTTAAAGACAAAGAATTGGTCTTTGTTTTTAGGATTTCTTCTAAATAAAGTATTGATAATCACTATACTGTGTATATTACAATAAAAATAATTTAGAAATATCATTCCTGAGTAAGAGTTCATAAATTTGTACAATTAAATATTTAGAGGTGAAGTTTTGTGCTGATTGAAAAACACTGTGTGAATAAATAGTTCCTGGAAGAGTGTATCTATAATGTCTGGGAGGCAGTCATTAAAGATACTGTAATTTCTCTGTGGCACATTATTACAGAAGAGGTTTAAATATGTTCTTGGACATCATTCAAATTATGCAAAGCTTCATCAAGTATCACCCCTCTCCCCCAAAGCAAAAGGGAATTAAGTATATACTCTAGAGTACCCTGTAAAAATATTTAATATTCAAGTATTCACTTTTTCAAATATTTAAGGTTTATTTGGAAAAATATTAAAACTGTAAAAGAATTGGTGAAGAAACTTAAAGACTTTGATTGCCCCTGTAAGTTGAAAAAGAAGTATGTTGAATGAAGTGTATTTGACTTTTTAGACTCACTTGAATATAACTGTCCCCCCTCAAAATTAGTGAAAACTTAGATGCTGAAATGTGGACAAAGCAGTCCATTGTTAGGTACTGAATCTCTGCATAGATCATCATCTGAGCTTGAGGTCAAATGCACCAACAAAGAGTATATAGTTTGTGAAGATTATGCAGGTCAGAAATGAGAGACTGACAGGAGCACAGTTCTAGGAATTGGCTCCTGAAAATGAAGGAAAAATGCTCCTGAAGAGGCCTGCTGAGCAAAAATTTAGTAAAACTTAGAAGAGCAGATCTAAACCAACAAAATATAAATTATGAGTATGATAATATAATTCATTTTTTTATTCTTGCCATTTCTTTTATCATGTGCAGATGTTTGCACATACTACTTTCACCAGTATGTTGTTACAGCATCACACATAAGGAAACAAAATTTGAAGAATCTTGTTAAATAATACCTTGAAAATCAAATGTGAAAAATCACTTATTAGGGAATGCTAAAATTGGGTCTATGGGGACTGTTTTAATTTCTCCCTCACGGATTCTGTAACTGCTGGACTGAAAAGCCTTATTAAGAGATAACATTGAAATATCCTTCCATTCCTCATTTGCCATGTTTGGATCAACTCCTGGGTTTTTTCAGATTTGGAGAATACCATTACAATTACCATTACCATTATTCTACAAACAGCAGATCTGATTGTCTTGGTAAAGAGAACTACCCTGTTTCCCCAAAAGTAAGACATCCCCTGAAAATAAGACCTCCCCAATAATAAGGCCTCCCCTCCAGCGCAGCCGGAGCAGGCAGGAAGTGCGACGTCTCGGACTTCCGGTTCTGGGCAACCTCGGTGGAAAAATAAGACATCCCCTGAAAATAAGACCTAGGGCATCTTTGGAAGCAAAAATTAATATAAAACAGTGTCTTATTTTCGGGGAAACACAGTACTATGCACCTTATACAATCTCACAAGTTAAATTTTGTGGTTTTGAGAGCCCTCCTCCCTGACAACACTATTGAGTTTTGGTGACTCAGTTGCTAAAAATGGGGGCATGTTGAGATAGAAAAATAGTGTGCAAATATAAGCCCTAAAGTAGACAACATAGTCTTTTTAAAAATCCTCAAAAAGAGGCTGTTCTAGTCAGATTTCCTGCTTGAACTGGGGCATGGACTAGAAGACCTGCAAGCTCCCTTCCAAGTCTGTTATCCTGCTATGTTCAGATGGGAATGAAATATCTCTTCACCTTCTCCATTGCATCCCTCAGGACACTCAAATGGTGCTAAATGCAGTTCCTAGTTACCAAAAAGTAGCCCATTCTTGCAAAAAAAGCAGGAAGAAAAGACATATTTTCGCCTGTTTTGCCCTGCCGATAACTAACAGTGCTATTTTAGGAAGCCTGGCTAGAATTCCACTTTTGGAAGAGTTATTTTGAAAACTCTGGATCTATATTTTCCTTCTGCAGTATTGCTTGCTCTTTGTAGATAAACTAGTAATTAGTTTCTTGTTCACTAAATGAGATTACACAGTGTCGAATGCAATATATCCTTTGCTATAAATATTTCCCTAAAATGATCCATTATCAGGATTAAGATTTCTATTCCCCTACAATATTTTTTCCCATGTGAAAATAACTGAGCTGGTCTCCCCAGAGACATAGCTGTTAACAAACTGTCTAAGGTAATAGGTATTCCTCATCAGCTTTACTCCTTGGGCCTAACTAAAATAGAGATACTGAGATGGAGAAATCCAGGGTCATGCTAAAAATATGCAATGCCTTAATATAGCCATTTTATTTTGCTGTTGCTCAAGGGGGCATTTTCCTCGCTTGCATTTTAAAAGTTGCATATTTCCGTTGATGACATGGTCACACAACTGTTCATTTATTGCCAAAGCCTGGAAAAATACGATCTCTAGCAGTATTTCCTTCTCTTTCTCCCGGATATGTAGAAAATGAAAAGCAAGCTTGTTTCTAATAGAACAATGGCATTATAATTAATTTTACTTTGTAGTTAAAACAGGTTTTGTATAGCCTTATTCTGTGGAATTGACTTTCTGTCCCCTCATATTCAGTATGATAACTCAAAGTTGCAGGCAGGTAACTCTTTAACTGCTTCTCCTTAATTTCTTCTAATTATCTCGTTCAAATTTAAAGGAATGCATTTCTGCATCTAGGAATTGATGCTGTTTAGTTCTGAACTGTTTTAGATAATTCTTTTAAGATAAAGAATTACTGAGCAGCCTTTCTCAGATTTAAAAGGCCTCAAATGTTAGATTATCAATGCTATGTCCCAGTTTATGCTTCAATGAAAGGTTTAGGAAGTTAGAAAATGATTAGTTTCCATAATTCAAAAATTGGTAAAGATGGACTGGACTAATAATGTCTAGCCAGAAATGTTTTTGCATATTTATTGAACCAGCGATGAATAATGCTTTATGGGCAGAAGCCACGCCTGAGTATTTTAACCTATTAGTGGACCACAAATTTTCAAGTGATAGTGATTTTCAACGTCTTTTTTAAAATATATTTCTGAGTTTGGAGGGAAGGATAAGGGTGAAGATAGGAATGTTTCCTCTATTAAAAAATCTTGTATTGCCTTTCCTATCTTTAATTTCGTCTTTGGTTGTTGTTGAAAATCACCAAGCCTAATTGTGTTGGTAGGATTTTATGTCTATTGTAGACTTGAGGTTGCTTAGCCCATCATTAAATATATATGGTTCATCTACTGGATGTGTGTACAGAGCCCTGTTTTGTGGCGTGTGTCAATGCAAGCAAAATGTCTCTTTTTGAAACGGTAACAGTTGTCTTTCTTTCTTATGCAGGCAGAGACAATGCTTCCGTTAGGACTGTCATCAAAGAAACTGTACAAACACATATACTTGTACAGTCTTGTCAACTGGAGGCCACAAAGTGACCACATCAGCCTTGCAAAGGTCACGGCTGCTTTAACATTTCAGTGACAAATGTTCCATTAACACATTTTTCAAAGCGCCTCTTTCAAATGTTCTTTATAGTCCTGCTCACATGCATTCATTATTGTTCCACAAAAAGAATTACTGAGTTTAATCAGTTAAAAAAAATATTGTTTACATACCCACAGACCAGTATACGTACATACAAATATATCATGCTGTATGCTTTCAAAGTAAGCAAAGTTTGGAGAGTGCAGAAATGGAGGGAAAAAAATAAGCTGACAGAATTTAAGCATAAGATAAACAGGAAAAAGAAATATGGCTAAATGTAGCTTATACAATCATCATTTCTTAATAGCTTACTATCTTTATTAATCATTATAAGAGCTTACTATCTTTATTAATCATTCTTACTTTCATTACGTGCATACTCTGCTTTATATAATACAATAGCCTTTGTTCTATACAATTCCCACTTGCCTCTTTTTGAGTGTCACACCAGCAACCTCTTGGTCTTCTTTTTTCACTCCACCCAGTCATTCCCTTATACAGTATATTTGTTTTGTGATTCAATCCCCTTTGTTCTCTATGACCAAGCCACCTCAATGTATTTCTTTCACATTAGTTATTCATTTTTTTATCCAATCCAAATTCATTCAGGGTCTTTTCATTCCTGTCCATTCCTGTTCTTGCTTTAAGATACAAACTTCCTCGTTACCCTATTCCTGCTGCATCCAGTTTATTTTTATACTTGCTAACATATCCAACTTTAACTTCCGTATAATAAAGTGGAAAGGCTTACTTGGAAGTCAGACAGTATATACATTTAATAAATTATAGATGGTTACACAGTCAGATGTTTAGACTGAATTTGGCATTTTTGTTCACCTATTCAGTGATCAAAAGGATCTGGAATAGGTAGATGTTGTTGTTTAATTACATTAAAGGTATTGTCATAGGATGTAAGCTGTTCCAAACAAAACAATCGTTTTATAGACAGCAAAGAAGTTTTACAAGCCAACAAAAAAAAAGGAAGTCTGGGATGGGCATTTCTAGCTTATTACCTTTCATCAGCAAAGCATATCCTTTATGGGATTCAAACCTTGGCTGGATGACATGTTAGGCTAATAAAAAAAGTCTGAAAGCTACCTTTTGCAATCGATTGATGGTGATTTTCTCAATGCCGTTGGTGTTCAGGTGGTGCTCAGTTGTTTTGGAATTGTACCCAAGGCATCTATTACTATCAGTACTATCTTCGCTTTTGTTTGTCACAATCATTCTACTTCTGTTTGTAAATCTTGGTTATTTTCTCCAGTATTCTTTTCTTCTACTATCGCCGAGTATTATGTCCCCACGTGCTTGTGGACACACACACACAAAAAAATGGCGAGGAGAGAGAGACTGAACAAATCACAAAGCTACTCCATAAGCATGTCCAAAGTTCAACATTTCTTATTTCTCTTAGGAGCCGTGATGGCACAGTGGTTAGATTACAACGCTGTAAACTAATTTGTAGTTATCTTTTGTTGTACACACAAAGACATAGATATATAGTGTTAGAGGCACCTGCCCATCCAGTAAGAACTGGAAAAGGGGAAATTCTTCTAGTCTTTCAGGGGTGATACCTTTTGTTTTTGTCCCACTTCTCTGAAATAGCATATCTCTAGAACAGTGATGGCTAACCTTTTAGACACCGAGTGTCTGGATGAGTTGTGTCTAATGAGTCATGGCTTGTGAAGTCATCGCCTGACGCTGCTACACTCTGAGCATGCACATGGCTCCGTGATGTCATCACCTGGCACCACTACTCCTTTCTGAGCATGCTCAGCTCTGGGGCGATCCCAGGGCGACTTGACTCACGTGCCATGGGTTCGCCATCACTGCTCTAGAACATCCCCAGCTCTGCTACAATTTCAGAACGTCATTAAGACTTGGCTCTTTGGAGGACCTAAATATATGAACTGGTCAATCCTAAAGAATATTGGTAGCAATAGTTGTAGGTTTGTTATATCTTTATTAAAATTTATAATGTTTTGTTCTACTTGTTATTATCCTTTTAAAACTGTGTACTAGATACGAAATTACAAGTTGCTCAGAGTAATTTTTAATTGGAGCAGCATATATTAAACAATAAACAATCATGAGTCAATGAATTCCTACTTTCATACATACTTACAGTTTATTTGACATCAGAATATCTTAAAAATAATTGTCATTCAGGTTTTAGTAAGGTTTCCACAAAAAAAGATTTGAAGATAGGCAGTTTGACATACAGGTTACATTTTTAAAAGGAGAGGTATAAATTGCTCACTCCCTTTTGCAGCATATCCTTTAAAAACAAAATTATGGAAATCCACCTCTTCACTAAGTTTACTGTTCCTGTTCTTTGAAATGCAGTTCTGATGATTCACAAATGAAGGAATTCCTTGTTGATTTTCTGTGAGTTTTTAAAGTTATCTTAAATGTCCTGAAATTCAAGCAAAGGTTCATTTCCCCAAATATCTTTATTTCTTTTTGTATAGATTGCATGGTATTAAAAATGTAATAGAAGGAGTACACACACAGTATTCAGACTAGATTGATCCCGTTGCCCTTTAAAAAGTTGAACATGGAGTTACATAAAAATAGAATCTATATCCTTGCTATTCTGGCAGAAATAGCACTAAGCAAATTAAAGACAAAAATAAAACAGTTGAAGGTTCAGAACTGATTTGCATTTTGGAATCAGGAGATTACTAGTGGCCTCTTTTAATTATTGAAGAGTTTTAAAAAGATGTTTGGATTTACTTTTTAGAATATAGATCCATATTAATAAGATTTAAAGGTATGGCAAATTGGTAATTCTCCTGAACTTGAGATATTGCATAAGTGACCACATTTTGCATACAGTCTAAGTCTTTAGGCATAAAGTTAGCAGAATTTCTTCTATAAGTCTTTTTATTCAGGCAGGAATGTAACTTCATCAGATGTTATTTCAATGGTGCCATTACTATCAAGATTCCATAGTTGTTGTATGAATTGGCGATTTAAGAAGGTTTAGATCATCCACTATTCTGTTCTCACAGAGTCTAATTATGTACTTCTGGGAACTCACAATCACAATACAAATCCATCAGTTGTGGATCCAGTAACTGGTATTCAGTATATGACTGTCTAGCTTGGAAGTGTTCTGTCTGTTCACCAGGATAGTAGCCATAGAAAAATTTATAAATTATTTTAAGTTTAGCTATATCTAGATTGTTTTAATTACTCAGGATAGCCTGGGTGCTTCTGCTCTTATTATGCTTGTGTTCATTGCAATGAAAGAATCACCAAATGTTCAAATAAGGTTTTGTAGTATATTTATTAAGAAAGTTTTGTAAACAAACGTGGGAGGAATGAGAGAAATTGCAAATCATCTGGCCCAGCCTAATGTCTTCAAATTGTTTGGATCTGCAATTGCATACCATTTTTATTGGGAATTTCAGGAATTGTCATCCAACATGTTTACAGATTCTATACATTTACCATAGTCTGTATCACTTTAATTTTGGAATATGATTGAGAATCACAGCATCTGTTACTTAAATGATTGCTGTAATATTATTTGAAATTCATTTTTTGTTAATCAAAGGTGTGCTGAACTGGAGGTATCTTCCTATCGTGTATTAAGTTTACAACAGTAATTCTTCTCTGATGAATATCACATGCCATGTCTTCATTTCCCTAGGAATATATTGATGCTCATCCTGAAATTATAATTCTGGATCCTCTTCCTGCTATCAGGACATTACTGGACCGATCAAAGTCTTATGAACTTATTAGACAAATAGAACTGTATATGAAAGGTAAGCCTCTAGCCTTTTTATTAGAAGAATAAAAGCTAGTTGTGGGTTGGTAAGCTACTTTACATTTGTGTTTGCATATGGATAAATACACTCCTACTAAAAGGAAATTGTTTATATCTGCAAGAAAATACCACAATTGGTGGGACGACAGAATAGATAAAAAATGTCAAATAGTAGATCTTTTACATACCATGCTTTCGCGAAAATAAATCCGGGATTTATATTAATTTTTGCTCCAAAATACGCATTAGGGCTTATTTTTGGAGTAGCGCTTATTTTTGCTGCTCCATCTCCATGCAATGGGCGTACTTTTGGTAAATGCATCCGTCTGGCTGATAATTTTAAATAGGGCTTAATGCTTATATTTACGAGCAGCCTGAAAAATCATGCTAGAGCTTATTTTCAGGGTACAGCTTATTTTCAGGGAAACAGTATACATACATACCAGAGAAAAGCCTGAGTATAATAAGATATAAAGATAAATAAGAATATGTATAATAAATAAAAGTAGTATTATAAAAACTTTAATACAATGTTGTTCAACCTTGGTGTCTTGCATCTACAATTCTCGGAGTTCACCATGATCTTTGACAACCCTAATATAGTAGATATTTTTGAAATATATAAACATCTGTGAATGCTGTAAACTTGCATATTTATTTTATGGGTAAACCTACTCAGCTATTTTTAGAAGTACGCTCACAATGTTAATAATTAGAATTAGTTTTTAACTTCTTTAGAAAAGAATTAAAGAACATGTGTGCTGTCAGTCTGGTGTTATGTGCTTTCATGAATCGGAGAATGAATGACTAAGATAGTAGTGCTTTTGAAATGAAGGGAAAACAGTACAATGAATTTATTTAAAACTCTTAAAGTCTTCTAAGATAGGTTTAATAAGAATAATCTCTGCCACATCAGATTCCTGTCTATTTCATTTACTAGAAATCAACAAAGCAATCTATACCAGTTTTCATATGTGTTCAGTCTTAAGTTGTTAGCATTCTGTTTTCCTCATTTTTAAGAAACAATGAAAAATTATATTTTTCTTTACATTTTCCAGTCTATATATTTATTACTGAAAATATGTGTGCTATTATGTATTTTTAATGCTAAAACTGCATTGACAACTGCCATCTCAATTACACTCTCTCTTCTAGTGTAAGAATGAGAAGCATGTGACCCTTGTAAAGTTAGAATAAAGGTTTGCAGAAAATATGTATTTTTACACAGTTGTTGTTTTCAAGAGGAATTTGTGATAAGCTGAGCATGGAAAGTGCATGTATGTACATTAAAATATATTTGCCTCATCAAATTTATAATTGGCATTTTGCAAATATATGCAAATATCTTCTATTGCTAAAATAAGTAACAGATAACTGGGAGGAAAAAGATTCTTAAAAATGTTTGTATTTTATGAAAATGGAGTATGTTGAAATCTATGCCACAGTCAAAATACGTCTGATTATGTTGAAGATTATATTCTTAGGAATGTGGCTACTGTAGAAACAAGCTGTCACAAGAATTCTTTTCCACCTGCCAAAACACAATCTTAAAAATTGTACTGCATGATTAAAGAGCTAAAGCCTCTAACTGCAGGGTATTACTTGGTTCTTTTATATCATAATCTCTGGTTCAATTTAACATTTTTTCTGCCATTTCAAAAGCACATGCATGTACCCCTGCCAAATAATGATTAAATGTATCCACCAAAAGGCAATTAACTTTTAACAGCTGTATGCAAAGTTAGCATTAGGATGTTTAAGTCTTGACATTGCTAATTTTTGTGGTATGATAGCTGCTTATGGTAGGTTGTTGTCATTGAGTAAATTCATGCACATAATACTTAGACTAATCTAAGGCAACAGAAGGCTCTTTCATCAAGTTATCCAGCCTTACAGAACTGGAAACAAATCACTGCTCAAAGACAAAAAAAAGAAATAAAGAAATGCGATAGCTTTAAATCATGGATAGACCCCTTTTGGGTAATTGTGGGCCATATGTAATGTATTCAGGAGGGAGATGGAGTGGGAAGAAGTAGCATTAAAAAGTTGGTGAAGCTATATCTCCCACATTGGTAAGTATGGGAGTTTCAGGATGGAATTGCTGTGTAAACTACTTGTTCAGATCTATTTTTGGGTTTCCATCATCTTATCTCTAGGAAGACACTTTGAGTTCCTTCGTTGTCTTAGGTCCTTGATAAACCAAGGAGCCACTTGTGGGAACAGTCTCTTGGCAAGAGCATGAGATTTGACAAGAGCAATCTTTTCCACCTCTCTAGCCATCTCTGAATTCCAGAAATGAACTCGGCATCGGACATACTGTACAACAAATTCTCAACAAAACTCTCAAGCATTGTCTAGAATCTCTCTGGAACCATCTGGCTGATAATTTTAAAGGATCTATACAAAAATGCAGGTTGTCCATGATCCAGTGTCTGATAAAGTGATTTGACCATGACAAAGAACAAACATCCATGTCCTTTGTCTTCAGATCCTATCTAATCTTCTCCATTGGCAAATTGCTCCTCCAGCCATTCCTCATTGGATGAGGAATTGCTTCAAGGAGGTGTTTCCTTGAGTGACAGCCGGCTGGAGCAATAATATGCTGCGCTAATCAAAGATTAGATCAATCAACTCAAAGATTCTCTGAAGGATCCAGCCACTGCCTGCATCGCTGCAATGAAAGGCAAGCTGGCTCTGAACGGTTGCTCTTGGCTGGATTTGCATGAGGGTTGAAAAAGGTGCCAGAACGCTGTTCTGGTGAGTTCCATGACAGAAAAATCACTGGAGTTAGAAATAACTGTATGTTTTCTATATTATCCTCGTTCTTGCATCCTATTTCTTTTCCTTTTCTACCTTGTCTGCACCGATGCCCAATTAGTAAAGGCTTCTTATTTAAATGAAAAATCTGAAAAAATTGAAAGATCTATTAACATGGAATTCTTTAGTTCAATCTTTAATAAGCATACTCCCTAAGAATTACTGAAATTTTACATATTCAGCATTTATGAAAATGCTGATCTGGCTATCAAGAGTTGAGCCTGATTAGATCTAGAATTAACTATTAATCTCAATTTATGATGTGGCACTATTCTTTCATTCTTTATCACATAATTGCTCTGGTCATAATTTTCTTCTAAGAAAATTACACATTTGCTGTACACCTTAAGTGGAAGCACAACTATTTTGTGTTCTCTCTTCACTCAGTGTTGAAATGACAGGGCCTAGTTCAGTAATTTTTACATTTCCTATTCTTCCACACTGATTTGGTTAGGGGACTTTATGTTTCAGAAGATTGTTATCATGCTAAACACAGGATGACAAATGTATGTTTACACATTAACTTCAAAAATATTTAATAGTGGAAAAACATTTGTAGAAATTTTGTAAATATCTATACAATTTAATGTTCCTGAAAACACAATTTGAAAATAGCTGCTCTTGGCTACTTATTTTGTAGTTAATGCCAGATAGTTTTCTTCTATGCATTGTACTGTTAAATGCCAGAAGACCATAGGACTTGCATTCAGTTGTATCCTGTTCTTCTGTTGAGGATTGTTTCTTTAATCAGGTTACAAATTGAGTACATTCTTAAATAATCCTATCATTGGTTTGAGCTGTGATTGATGGCATTCTGATGCTAGGATAAAAAGAAAAAACAGGCTGAATGGAATTATTAGAATGCTGCATTTTACCTGTAACTGTTTTCATCAGCATTCTGAAGTAGTGTTTTTGAAAATCTCTGAGAAAGGATTATTGCTTTGTGATGCACAGGGATAATATAGTAAAAAAAAATCTGTGGAATTAATATCTTTCCCTTATTTATCCATACCCTATTAAATATTTCATTTAAATGTACTGTAGTGACACAATTGTAACACATTACTTAAAAAACTCACTTCTCTAATTATATTAATATAGTGTCATTCTTCTTCCTGCTGAGATGAGACACATTAATGAATTTGTACACTTTAAATTAGTTTTACTCTTTAATACAGGTAGCGATAGACTTGTAACAGTTAATTTAGTGACTGTTCAAAGTTACAATGGTGCTGAAAAAAGTGACTTGATGGCCATTTCCCACCATTGCAGCATCCCCATGATCATGTGGTTTAAATTCGGATGCTTGACAACTGATTAGCATTTATGACGGTTGCAGTGTCCTGGAGTCATGTGGTCACCTTTTGCAACTTTTTGAGAAGCAAAGTCAATGGAGAAACCAGATTCACTTAACAACTGTGTTACTAATTTAACAATTTCAGTGGTTCATTTAACAGCTGTGGCAAGAAATGCCATAAAATGGGGCAAAACTCACTTAACAAATATATCACTTAGCACAGAAATTTTGGGCTCAATTGTAAGTCGAAAATTATCTGTTCTTGATTTTGATGATTTACCTTGCCACCAGGTAGGTTTTTCAGTTGATGTCATGTTAAAGATCACATCAGATATATTGGCTCTTAATAACAGCACAAGTGCTTTTACATATTTTATCTCAGCAACAGTGGTTTGCATTTGCCTTCCTCTGAGACATTTCTTCATCTTCTCACTTTATCCTGTAATCCTCGTGTTTCCTGGTGTTCTAAGTATGCAAGAAATAGCTGGGTCTGGCCATGCTTAGCTATTTTGAGATCAGCTAAATTCAGAGAAGTGCTGCCACCTGCTGTGGCCGAACAAGATTTGTTTTTTTTAAAAACTAATTTTATTCCCTGTTAATAAGTTCTGAGTGCCTATAAATACACTAGAGATGCAGTTGTTTTCTTGGCCCAGGCTCCCATTTGACTTCTAGGTACTAGAGGCTACAGTCCAAAAGTTAAACGTTATTAGAGAAAAAAATGATTTCACTTATTTTAATGTAACTTAATTATGATTTACAATAATTAATCCCACATATATTCATCATTTATTTCTATCACACTAAAAGGAATAATGTGGGGACAACTTTTAGAGTGGATCTGAAGGCTGCATGTCAGAATTTGGGCAGTTGTGTTGAAACCTGGACCTTAAATTTTGCCTCTTTGATATGAATTATTCCCATCAGAATAATAGCACTGAAAATGAATTGTGCTGCAGAATATTTTGAGAAATACTGGTCTATGTAGAGAACCATTTCCCTCAGGTTTCAGCTTCCAATGCCAAATTTTCTAAATAAATAAATACTCAGTGTAATTTTGGAAAATCTCATATATAATATTAATTGTTTGCTGAAGAAGTACTTTGAAGGTAAGGGCCAAATATTCTCTTGGAATGTTTATTGTGATCTGTGTATGTTTCAGTTTGGAATAAAATACCCATAACATTGGAACACAGGACACCGATGTGTATAGTTGCATTTTCCTTGAGCTATCATGGCACTAGAGACACTTTTAGAGAGTAGGAGACGCAGCTGAAATACTTGTATTTTGCTTTATGGGCCATTTCTGCCACTAATGCTTTCCCACTAAAATGGGTCTTTAGTGTTGATTGCAGACTAAATGCTTTTCTAAGCTCTTGAATAATAGGAGAGAGAGATGGTAAATAAAAAGCAATTGGAGGGACAGTTATGTCCCAGAGAAAGATCAGGGGATATTGTAGCATGACCTTGAAAATGCATAAGATGTGGAAGAGAAAGGGGAAGATGAAATACAGAAGCGAGAGATAATGGGAATGAGTGAATACCTAAAAGCAAGCAGGTCATAGAAGGTAATTTACAATAGTCCAGAGGAATTGTGTGTACCTTTCCTATTTTCCACAAAGAAAAGGAGCATGGCATATGTGTGGGATTGTGTAATGTTCTTTGGTAACTTCAGTAGATATTAGATTGGCCACTTAGAGCAACCACTTTGTGACTAACTGTCCTTCACTGCTACAGGTCATCCTCATGGAGGAGTGTAGTGTAGTGTAGTGTTCTTTATTGACTGAGTGTGATTAGACTCCCAGAAGAAATTTGTCTCCGGTGCGTATGCTCTCAATGCACATATAAGCTACAAGTGATAAATTATTATCATAATCATAAAATTCCTTCATCATGTCATAAAATACATTTATCATGTCATAGGATACATTTTTGTGATAGGCTTAAGCAATCTACAAGTCATACTAGGATACTAAATAAAAACAATTATTATATATTGTAGGATGCAAGCAGCAAGTTAATTGTCATACAAATAAGAGAATAGGTAATGGGAAAGATGAGAAGGATAAAAGTGATACATTCCTACTAG
>JANHFO010002546.1:74823-85306 GCA_032468095.1 Pareas carinatus
TTATCTGTATATCACCAATTCCCCCCTTTCCCCTCCCGACTCCCTCCCCCTCTTCCCATTCCCTTCCCCCCCATATGCCATATTTTGTAAATATTGTTAAAGTTCAATGTTAAATTTTTGTTTTCTGTATACCGCCCTGAGTCCTTCGGGAGAAGGACGGTATATAAATATAAATAAATAAATGAATAAAAATTGTCATTTGATCTGGTTTAAAATTCCTTCCAGAGGGAAAATGAATTTCTTTGAATTTCTTATGGAAGGGGTATGGTGTTCTTAACCCAATCTTCTTAAGACGAGTATGAGAATGGTCACTTTTTTTCTGACAGCATTTCTGCAGCTGCCTGCTGCCTCTCTGACTTTTCCCTCTTCAATTAGCTGCTATCTCACCAGAAAATAAGCTCAACATTTCCATCAAGAGAAATTCTCAAGCATTCTCCTGGATTTTGACACTTTGTTCAAAACATGGTTTCTACAAGCATGTGTCGACCTACCTCTGTCCTCCTGTTTGCACTTCCTTCTTCATCCTTTTTTTCTTCAGGTATGGGAAGAAGTGGAAAACCTTGTTCACTGTCCTCTTTTGAATGATGCTTCTGCAGCTTCCTTGTTTCATCTTCTGGAGAGTTATGGAGGTCGACTGTGCTGTGGGATTTGAAAGCCATTTTCATGGACCTATCTGGATCTTCATCACTTTCATTCTCCTCTGCCCGCTTTGTAGTAGTCAGTTGTTTAGCCAGCTCATCCATCTTGTTCCATCTCTTAGCATCTTCTACATTCTGGAAAGGTGGATTTTCCATCTCTTCACTTTTGGAATCGCTGTCATAGGAGGAGTCATCATTCTGCCTTGTCCCATCTATAGGGTGATGCCTTCTACTTTTCACATTATGATATTTATCTTTTTCTTCTGATCCATTTTTATCATCATCATCTTGGTTATCTATAAGGAAAATAGAATTAGATGTAAATCCTCTACATCTTTCTTTTCCTTCGGGAGCTAAATTTTGATGCTATAGATAAGATGAAGAAAGCTGATTTAAATGGTTGTCAAATGATCATCTAAAATACAAGGTATCTGAGTGTATTAGTATGTGAAATCACCTTTGCAGAGTATGTAAAATGGTCCTTTATCATAAAATTGGTCAATCATTAGATGCTGTGTAAGAAGAGAAGCCATATTCTGTAATATACATTTTTTTTCTTAACCTGAGATTCAGTTAATTTACCAAATTAACTACTCTCAGTGGGGCAGAAAATGATGCTGGATCCTAACCATCTTCTACGTAACTTGTTTTGTTATACACAGTTATTGTAAAATCAATTAGGATCTCAGAGAATGCACAGGGGTTATTTCGATTAGCCATCACAATACATTCTCTAAGGATTGTATAGTTAGCACATGGCAACTATCCCCAATCATATGCACTGGAGTACACTGGACTTCAATGTGGACAATTGCTATAGCACAGTGAGCCTTTTATCAGTTTTGAATTATTTCATTTGTTGGCCCAAGAATGGAGATTTAATCACTGTAATTTAGACTTCAGTAAATTCCAGAAATGACTATTATATTATAATATCAACTCTTATGCTTAAAAATGTAGTTGATACAAAATAATATTTTAATATATTTTTACTCCATACGTGGTATGTATAATCACTGACTGCCAGTTAATTGCTGATTTTAACTTTTTAAATTCCCAATGAGTCCTTTTTAACACAAGAAACTATTTCCATTCCTTTAACATCTGCTCCTGTCATATGCAATTAAGAACTTATGTATAAGAAACAAGATTTTTTCAGTTGTCACTCCATTTCTTAGGAAAGCTGTTTTCTGCAGGGTTCAAATATTCTTCTCAAATAAGAACGTATGTCATCTCCAATTTATTTCCTGCACAAATGCTAGATTGCAATTCTTATAATTTCCCAGCGATCATATCCATTTGCTGGAAATCGAAACTCTACACAACTGGAAGCACAACTGAAAGGCTGAATTATTATTTGGAGAAGATTGGAGAATATTTAAGGTGACAGTTTTACTTGCTGAGGCTAGAAATAAATGTACTGAACATGTTTTTCTTTTTTACAAAAGATCACTAAAATTGATATCCATCATATTCATGCAATCAATCAAAATTCATTTATAGTTCAAGACCAAATTTAAGAAAAAAGACTAACAATGCAATATCTATAAAAATGAATAAAAATTGTGAGATAAATGCTGAAATAATTAAAAGTTGACATTCAAAAGTATGAGGGAGGAACCACAGTAAAATCTTGGATTGCAAGTATAATTGGTTCCAGAACTATGTTTGTAATCCAAAGCACTCGTACATCAAAGCAAATTTCCCCATAAGAAATAATGGAAACTCAGCTGATTCGTTCCACAATCCTCCTTGCTCTCCCTTCCGCTCTCCCCTCTCCTTCCCCTTCCTTCCTCTCCATCCCACGATCGTGCCAATCAGCTGGGGCTCTGGGGGCTTCCCCCTGAGCTCCAACAGTTGATTTGGAACTTTAGGGAAAAAATACCATGAGCCCTAAAATAAGAACATCCTAACTGCAATAGAGAGCAAGTGTGCTGCACTCTAGGCCAGTGGTCGCCAACCTGTGGGCTGTGAACCTCTGGTGGTCCATGAGAGAAGTTTGGTGGTCTGCTTGAAAATCTGGCAATTATTTGCATTTTTTGTATAATTGTATGATTTCTGCCCCTAGAGGCACACGAGGCTGGGCTGTCTCCAGGGCTCAGAATTCGCTTGCATGGCTGTACCGGAAGCACTTCCAAAGCGCCTCTCAGCTGGCTGAAAACACACGAATTCTGAGCCTCAGAGTTTCCAGCCCAGCTGAATTCTCTCCATCTCTGAATGCATGAGGTAAGAGGTGCAGGTGGATAGCAGGGAGGGGGGAGCTGGGTTTTAATTGAGACAGGGGAGTTGGGATTGGACAATTGCACTCGAGTGATGCGCTCACAGCCTGTCATCACTCATAACAACTGTCAGAGGTGAAGCATTTGGTGCAAGCCCCATGGAGGGCGACTCGTGTTGGTCCCAGCTTTCTTTCCCCCTTTCTCTGAACAGCTAACGCATGTGGATCAGCTGAAAAGAGGAAAGGGAAGTCCTTTCAGCTGCGAGGCTTTACCTTTCCCCCCTATTAGCTGGTCCACGCACCACCAGAGGAGATTCCTCCATCTCCTTCCCCCACTACAGCAGCATCACAGTGAATTCTTTCGCCATCGAATATAAGCTGCACCAGGAATACACAGACACCAAAATACAAAAAAATCTGCATCTTATAGCAATATATTATTGAAATAGAAGTCCTTTGATCATTCACTCTAAGCCAGCAGAGAAAGGAACCCCCTTCAAAACTACAATGTTGCAAAGCGCTCATTAACATAGATAAAGGAACAGCCCACTACTGCTAGCCAATTCATTTTGAAGCAAATGTTGTTAATAATCCAAAATTGAACAGATTGAGCCAGGAAGCCAAACAAAAATCTAAGGATAATTAAAATCTGCATTCTCTCACTGTTTTTTCTAGCAGCTGACACAGATCTTTTCAATTTTACCACCAGTGATCTCCTGTAATCTCTTGGCTTGGAAAAAAAATCCTGAAAACACTTAAAGCAAGCTGATTTGGCTGTTGGATGCCCTCAGCTGAGCTCAGCAACACTCGTAATGCAGGATATCGCTCATTTATCAAGTTAAAATTTATTAAATACGTTTGCTCTCCTTGCAAAATACTCATACACCAAATTATTCGCAATCCAAGGTTTTACTACAGTTGGCTTGCAATAGCCAGCGCTATTGATAAAAAATTTCCAATCTTCTTAAAGGTTTCTCAAGAAGAGTGACCCAGGAAAAGAGTAATGGCCTCCAGGTTGCAATGACAATTAGAGTTTTGAGTTCAATCACCATTGATTGTAAACATTTTAATAGCATATGTGAGACAGATTGTAGCCTCAAGTCTGACCAAAAGCATGTTTAGTTTTCATATGAAAGACTTATTTATTTATATTTATTTTATTTATCAAATTTATACAGCAGCCATTTCACCTAAGTGGCTCTAGGTGATTTATAGATAAAAGCTGTACAGACGTATAAAAATATAGATATAAAAAAGTTAAAAACAGGTGTACAAATAAGTTAAAAACTTAAAAGGGCAGAGGGAGCACCCTCAAGCCTCTAACCACCCTCAGAGTTTCATTTATTGCCCCTTAGTGCATTACAGCACACTCTGGGTGGTTTACAATGTCAAAGCATTATTTGCATATTGCCCCCAACAATCTGAGCCCTTATTTTGCCAACCTTTGAAGGACGGAAGGCTGAGTCAATCTTGAGCCCCATCAGGGTTGAACTCCAGGCTGTGGGTAGAGTTTGCCTGCAATTCTGCACTTTAACACTGTGCCACTAGGGCTCTATCTATCAGATCTTGTCTTAATAGGTAGGGCCTCAATTTGGGCTGAAGAAAGCAGTTTACCATGAGGAATATATAAAATATACTTAGAAAAAGTCAAGGGAGAAGGAGAAAATATGCTGTAAAAATGATGAGGAACATTGTCTCTATCATTTTGGATATCTAAATCCAGATCCTCTGCTTTAGTTAATTCCAAAGCTGATATTGCTGGCAGAATAAGATTGCAAAATGCCAAGTCATCATTAATTTGTCATTTTAGCAGGGAAGAGAAGCTATCTAGCTAGGAAGTTCTTCAACAAACTTGCTTCACCCACAATCTAAGATGGCAAATATGGGGCCACCTCACATATTAAAAGTCAGGTTTGAGCCTAAACTGATAGACGTACCATTTTCCCTTTGATCATCTACATTATCTGAATTGGTAGGATGTTCCTCTTCAGAAGCATTCTTCTCTTTCTTATTTTCTTCTTCATCATTTTCATCATCTTTTTCTTCAACTTTCTCCTCCTCTTTCTTTTCAGCTTGCTCTCTGACTTTGCTATCCTCTTCCTCCTTCCTTTCCTCTTGACTCTCTTTGAAAACATGCTCATTCCCATCCTCAGATTCCTCTGCTCCTGCAACTTTTTTGACTTCCTGGTGTGTCTGCTTAAGTACACCATCTTCCCTGATATCACTGATGTGATTGTCTATTGCATCACTCCAGGGCAATCCTTCCATTTCATCAACCTCATTGCCCTCAAATCCTGCTATATTCTCCTTTTCATCCTCGGGATCAACATCTCGAATCCTTGGCTCTCTCTCTTCCAAGCTATTCCTCTCTTCCTCTTTCAAAGCATCCTGTTTATTCTGAAAGGAATTTTCTGCTTCCAGCTCGGCCAAAGAGGCAGTTGGCTTCTCGTTTGGGATCCCCTCTGATGAATCTGAGGGTCAAAAATAGGGGAAACAAGCAGAAGATGGATAGAAAGCCATGTTGAAAAAGAATTTCAAACTCAAAGTAAATCAATTTTACATCTCAACATTATATATTTCTTGCCTGCTTTTATTTAACCAGAGCGCAGCATATTTTTCCCAATCTACTATTTCAATGTTGCATTTCATGCTTTAAAGGTAGACCAGACTATTCTGTTTATGCTATTCTATAACTATAAGAGGTTGTTATCCTGTTAGGCTATTCTATAAATTGGAATAAATGAGATTCAATACCACTGGATTTTAGCCATAATTTAGAAAACTATAAGATCTGGATTAAATTATATTCTTTGTTTATCTTGGTTAAAGATTCCAAGGAAGATTTTTCAGTGGGTACATTATAATATTCCCTGTTCTGATGCCAACAAAATAATGTCTAAATAAAATTATTTTTAGAATATAGGGATAAGATAAACATAACTGAAATGAATTGTTAAAGTCTCACTTTTCCAAAACTTTCACTTTGAGCCTGCCAAAAAGTATCCCAGGCCTCTGGGTTTTTTGGCCACCACAGACTAGCATGGCTCTGCTCCTACAATTTCTTTAAATAAAACGATTAGTTTGCCACAAACTTAAAACTAGAGTAATACCTAAAAATTCTAACGTGCATTGACTCATCAGGGAAGTTGTGGTTCAGTCGCTAAATTGTGTTCGACTCTTCACAAACCCATGGACCCTAACACACCAGACCTTCCTGTCCTCCACTGTCTCCCAGAGTTTTCCCAAATTCATGTTCACTGAGTTGATGACACTATCTAACCAATCAGAGAATTACTCTTTGAAATGTAACCCAGGAGGTTAGAACAATAGCTCAGATATTTGCACTTGCTTTTTCTAACAAAACAGAATAACAGAATTTGAAGGGACCTGGAGGTCTTCTACTCTAAACCCCTACTCAGGAGACTTTATACATTTCAGACAAGTGACTGTCCAGTCTGTTCTTAAAAGCCTCCAGTGATGGAACACCCACAACTTCTGAGGGCAAGCTGCTCCACTGGTTAATTGTTCTGACTGTTAGGAAATGTCTCCTTAGTTCTAGATTGCTTCTCTCCTTGATTAGTTTCCATCCATTGCTTCTTGTCCTGCCTTCAGGTACTTTGGAGAATAGCTTGACTCCCTCCTTCTTTGTGACAGCCCCCCAAATATTGGAACACTGCTATCATGTCACCCCAAGTCCTTCTTTTCACTAAACTATATATGCCTAATTCCTGCAACCGTTCGTCATATGTTTTAGCCTTCAGCCCTCTAATCATCTTTGCTGTTCTTCTCTGCACTCGTTCTAGAGTCTCAATATCTTTTTTATACTTTGGTGACCAAAACTGGATGCAGTATTCTAAGTGTGGTCTTACTAAGGAATTATAAAGCAGTACTAACACTTCATGTAATCATCATTCTATTCCTCTGTTAATGCGGCCTAGGATTGGATTGGCTTTTTTGGCGGCTGCAGCAAGCTGCTGGCTATATTTTATCCTACTTAGTTTCCTGTTTTGGTTGACATTAACAGTAATTTTAAAATGATTGCTGTACTCTATGTTAACATTGAATATGTTCTTGCTTCTATTCAGTAGTGCGCTGGAGCTGGCTTATACCAGCTTGAAAAAGCCAAATGTCAAATTTCCGGGAATTTTGTGAGCTGGTTGAGAACAAAACAGAGCCATCATGCCTAGTGCACTAATCAGCCTTTCTGCGGCTAGTGGTCTGGTGCAGCAGCAGTAACGGAGTCAGCAAAGCTGATTATTAAACGTGTAGCAGCACACCAGTGGCTATATACCTGCTACTTGGAATCTCTAAAGCAGTGTGACTTTAGTTTAGCCGCCTAAAAGAACTGCTGTACAGTGCAATTCAGGAAGGAGAAATTGCACACCTTAACATATGTGAGTTGTCAATATTTGAAGTAATTTTTGCTCAACAAAGAGGCAAGTTTTCGGGTTTTTTTGTCTCTTTCCTTAGATCTATTTTGTTGCTTTGAATAGCTCTAGCTTTTTCATAAGGAAATCATGTCATGTTCCTGGGTAGTAATAGTATTTTCACTTGATTTACATTTATATTAGACTTTTACTACATAGATTTTGCATTTTATTAATTTGCAAATAGTTTGGAGCTTATTTTCCTTTTTTTTCATTGAAATATCCAGAAAATATCTTTCCTGCTTCTCTATCTAATGTTTTCACTCTAAGGAATATTACTTCAACATTCTTTGATTCCTGTCTCTGAAGAGTTCTCTTTTCTGCCATTGCTACGTTATGCAGAGCAACAATGTATCAGATTGCAAAACAAGGAAATGTGACTAGCATCTTAAAAAAAGACTGCTTAGTAACTAACAATCCTTAGCTGATGAAGTGATAATGGTTTTGAAAAATATACAGATGCAAGTAATTATAGACAAACCAGATTCAAAAAATTATTTGAAAGTAGTAGATTCAGTGAAGACTAAAATAAATATGCATCTCACAGGTTTAGAACTAACTGAGTGGATTGCATATGCCTTCCTGAAGTTTAAGCCTGCATTCCTTTACAACAGCAGAAAGCTGACTGAATGACTAAGTGATAGATTGGTTTCCCCTAAGAAGGTTGAAGGAAATTGAGGAATGGATTTATTATACTTGACTGGAAAGCAGTTTCATTTAGACTCTTTTGAGAAGATAGATAGATCTTGGATAATGGGCTTATTATATTGAACCAGACAACAATTGAGACTAGATGGTAATAGGAAACAAACATGGATATTTGGTCCACAATAAATCAGTGTTAACTGTTGGAATGATTTAGGATAGATAAAAAAATCTGTGGAAACTTTCCATGAGTTGATTACAATAACAATTTGTTAACAACGAGTTTTGAAATTTCAATCTTTTTATTATTGTTCTACCTGTAAACTATTTTGTCATCAATACAGTAGATAGATAACAGGTTAATAATCTTTAGATAGAATTAAAAATTTAAAATTTGTGGGGATCTGTTTCACAAGGAGTAATAATTGTAATATATTTATCAGTATTCAACTTGGGGCTTGATATGTGCATATGTGTTGGTAGTTTTTTAATGCACTTTTTAACATCTTGCTTGTTTTGTGTTTTTGTTGTTGTTTGTTTCTGTTGAAAAAAAATTGAACCTTTTGAATTTTTTTTAAAGGAATTGGATCTCCAATTATCTTGAAAAGAATTCAGATAGAATTTCATTTCTGGCAAAATTTTGGTGAAAAGTCCAGCATAAAGTTTTGAACAAGAAAGTTTCTGTAAATAGTTCTGAAATGTTCTGCCAAGAATAGACCTCCATAGCAGGCCTCAAAGTTTAGAAAGTTTTGTATGATCTGCTTTTACAAACTTTCACAATTTCTTTTAAAATGATAGCTGTTAAAATAATGTGATGAAATTTATGTTGTTTTAAAATCCTACAGTACAAGTAAATGTCAATGTCACTTTAACTTCCATTCCATTTTGAGAAACAATAATATATATTTAGAACAATTTGTGGTTGAAATCAGACTTAAAGTTCCAGCATATGGGTGACCTGTAACAAGTTCATGCTGTTTTCTTCACTCCATATGCACACTATAAATGAGCATAGAGAGAGGAGGAATGAAGTGCCATCTCTCTAACCTGATTCTCTTTAGAGAAGCTACTGTCTATAAAACCAATGAAGGCAGCAGTGGGTTGACTGCATATAAGCTCACAAACAGCCATGTATTCTGAGATAGCTTTGGTCTTCAAATAATTATCAAAAACACAATAATGGCTGCTGAAGGTGATACCAAATTTATTAGTTACATTAATGTCCCAAGAATTAATACTGAAATGCTTTCTAGTGCTTTGATTAGGTGCCAACGAATCTCAAACAAGATTCTTCTATTTGTTTCTGGGTGCTTTTGTTTTTGCTATTAATTCCTTTAACTTTTTTGTCCAATTCTTTTTGCTTTTCAATTAGCTGTGGTTGCTTATAAACTAGATTGCTGCTCTTTCTTATTTAATAAGATTTTTTTTTGCAAATGTTGACTCCCCTTTTCCATTTCCATTGACAGATCAACAGATCCTTTATCATGTTTTTCCAGCTGTAGAGATATTTCCAATCGATCATTCAATTCACGTTCCAAATCTTCTAATTCAACTTCAGACTTTGTTTAGAAATGATTGACTTTGTGTTTGTTTCTTTCCAAATTTGCTACATTCCTTGCTGAGGGACTGGATTTAGAATAGCAATTCATAAACATCTTATTTTCATCAAGCTGGAGGATTTCAAATTTTTTGTTTTCCAGTCACTTTACTGTTCCAATGCTTCAGACACTCAACAGAAGACTCTGAGTATTATAGCTCACTTGTCACCAGGTGTTTTGGAAATATAGCATCACATATGGCCCTTATTGTCATAGGAGTCAGTCAAATCAAAATGGACATTTGCTTTCTATTACTATAGAAAGTATTGGCAATTAGCAATTCTATTATCAATGGTATTTAATTAGTCACAAGTAAAGGGTAAATGTTCCCCTCACACATGCATGCTAGTCGGTCTAGGGGTGGTGCTCATCTCCATTTCTAAACCGAAGAGCCAGTGCTACCCAACTATGTCCCTGTGGTCATGTGACCAGCATGACTAGATGCCTAAGGCACATGGAGCGCTGTTACTTTTTCACTGGAGTGGTCCCTATTTTTCTACTTGCATTTTTACATACTTTTGAACTGCTGTTGGCAGAACCTGGGGTGAGTAACCTGGGGTGAATAACGACACAGCATTAGGGATTTGAACTGCGGAACTATCAACCTTCTGATCAATGAGTTCAACATCTTAGCCGCTGAGCCACCATGCCACAAGACCATAATATAAAAAACTCAAACAAAATTATCCATAACAAAATAACTAAAAGCAAAAATCCCAGCTGATATGACCTTATTATCATTACAATTTACCTGGCTGATAAGAGCTAATGAGCTCAAAATAGATCCATCCTGGTCTTCCCTGAATTTATTTATGTGCCAGCACAAAATATATAACATAATATAAAAACAATCAACATAAAAGTATTGGCTTTCTACCTTTCATGAGATTGAATTGAAGGATGGAAAAAGGAGACAATTGTCTCCTTCCATAAAAGGGGCCGTACTAGGGGTTGTAA
>JANHFO010002546.1:85406-101632 GCA_032468095.1 Pareas carinatus
TCCTTATTAGTTAAGGTCAGCACTGCAGAAGGTTTTTAGATGCTATCAGTTTGTCCCCTTGTAGTGGGGAGATGACCTGGTCACAGTTGTTACACAAACTAGTTAGGCTTTGAAGCAGGTCTGTGCTCCAAGGCCATTTGAAATAGCATCTACAGTTACATTGCTTGGAAAGGATTATGTAGGGGTTGTGCTGACATCAACCTCTTTCCATGTTCTCATTGCCTTGGCTCTCAAGGACTTCAGAAAGCTCATCTTCAAATCCACTCTTTTTCTTCTGCTGCTCTGTTCTTTCACTTGCTCCTGTTTCAGAAATGGAAAATAAGAATATAAACATTTTTTCAGCGCTACTTTTGGTGTCATCACCATCATCAATATGTGTCCCCTCACCATTACAAATGGATACTATACCAAAAGTCAAATCTAGGGGTTCCAATATCCAACTTTCCAATATCTGAGGGGCTGTCACAGAGAAGAGGGGGTCAATCTAATCTCCAAAGCACCTGAAGGCAGGACAAGAAGCAATGGATGGAAACTCATCAAGGGGAGAACCAGCTTAGAAATAAGGATACATTTTCTAACAGTTAAAACAATCAGTGGAAGGACTTGCCTCCAGAAGCAACATTGGAAGCTTTTAAGAAGAGATTGGACAGCCTGCCAAACAGGGGTTTGGACTAGAAGACTTCCAAAGTCTCTTCCAACTCTGCAATTTTGTCCTGTTAAAGCTTTCCTATTTAATAATAGGGGAGCAGGAGAAAGAGTAATTACAATTAGGTGATAACTATAATGTGCACTACTATAACAACATCTGCACAGAGTACCACATGTCCAGCTAACCTAACTATGATTACAACTATGGTTACCATCAATACCAGCTGTGGAGTTAATTAATACTTTTTTTTACTAATAATTCTCCTTTAATCATGATGATGATAACACTGCAATTTCTGATCAAGCTTTCTGGAAATACATTCCTTAAAGTCCATGGGTAGACAGGTAGTCTTCACTTAACATTGATAGTTGGGACCAGAATTTCTGTTGGTAAATGATTTGGTCATAAAATACAATGTCATGTGATTGCTTAGTGAAGGCAATCCCGGTAGGCTCAGTTGTTGTTGTTAAGCAAGGATCACAAGTTGTTAGGGAAGAACCTTACGTGAGTGCAGTTTGCCACTTCCTGCCAGCTTCCAATGGGGAGTCAGTGGGGAAGCCAACAGGAGGTTGCAAATGCCAGTCACAACAAGTTTTCTTAGATGGCTCACAAGTAGGCCAGTGGGCAGGTAAATACTACCAAGTGCAGGAAGGTGAGTGGAGAGTAGGTGCTGTGGCACAGTGCAAGTGTGGGTGGGTTGGAGATGGGTAGGTAGATGGGTGCTGCAGGCAGGTGGGTAGTATAGAGTGCAAGATCACCAGGATCTTATACTTCTTAGTACAAATGTATCAAGAGTGGGAGAGCCTTATAGAGCAACTTGCAACCTTCCCTGCTGGCTTCCCCATTGACTTGGTGGAACAAATGGTGACCAAATGACCACAGGATGCTGCAACTGTCTTAAGTGTCAGTCAGTTGCCAATTGCAATGATGTGACAGTGGGGTTGCTGTAATAGCCAGAACTTTGAGGATCAATCATAAGTACCACTCTTTTAGTGCATCATAACTTTGAACAAACACTGAACATGTGGTTGTAACCCAAGAATTACCTGTAATTCTGAATAGACACACATAGAACTACATAGACTGTATACCAGATATCTAAAAGTCTTATGTTTTCAACTTTCTATTACAGTACTCCTGAATATTTGTTTGAAAGTGTTCCTTTGCATTTTAATATTTCCCAGAACTTTCCATTAAATAATTGGTATTGACTGATCACAACTAGCTATGCAGGGATGGACTCGGTAGCACATTGATGAGAGCAGGCGGCTACCTACAAGTTCCGGGGGAGTATATTACACTGAGTAGTTGAAAGCATCCCTAAAGAAAGCAATGGCAACCCATTTTTTCTATTATTGCTAAAAACCCTATTTGGATATATCTACAAATTAATAGGAGTTGAATTCAATTTGAGGAATTTTAATATATATATTAAATATATGTATCAATAGTCTTAACTTGAATTTACATTATACTGTAATTCCTTGTATTATAACATAGCTCATTTTATGTTGGAGATAGATTCTATCTTATTCTTATTAAAAGTCTAAATTTAATTAGGCATATAAAACAGCAAGTAGTTCTACTGTATCTAGGTAATTTAAATTCTAGGAAACTTTTCACATCAACACTCAGACTTAATTTTATGATGGCATAAATAAATCATGCAGATCAGTGGTCCCTATTTTATGTCTGCATTTGATTTTTTTTTCTGATCTGAAAATGAAAGAAATATATAGGATACTTATTTTTTAATTCTCATCCAATTGTTAGAATTGCCACTCACTATTTATTTCAAGATAGAGTACCTGCAGATATTTGGGCATTGTAATGAAATCTAAGACACTAGTCCCAAGATGACCTTCTAAGTTATTCTATTTAGACCATCAAATTTAATCTCTTGCACAATGTGGGGATCCAGAAAGCATCCCAGTAGAGGGCTGGCTGACTTTGATCTGCTGATGCATCAATTATTATTCTAAGTTTTTCACAAGTGACATTTCCAAGTCAAACAACCCTTGTCCTATATCCGTGACTTTGATTTTTGTTTCTTAGTGAAGAACATTGCACTCTTTTTAAAAATTAAATTTCATTTCACCATTTTTCAGTCAGCTCCTCTCACTTATATCAGGAAGCTTTTAAATGTGATATTTGTGGCACAGTACTTGCTACCTCTCTCCACTTTGATCAGGAACAATGAATAAGATTTTTGAGGCAGCTGCTATGCATTTTTATCACGACATGCAGCTCTCAGTTATCAGTATTTCCTTATTTATGTTGGACAGCATTTCAAAAATGAACTATCAAATGTTTTCCTGAAATCAAAATATATTAAGTCTACAGCATTCCCAATATCCATTTAAGTAGTTCTCTGTGCATGACCTGAGGTTAGTCTGACAAGATTTGTTCTTGACAAATCCATGCTGACCTGTTAATTACTACATTGTTTTCATTATTTTATCAGGCATTGATGCCAACTTGATCAGTCTGTCATTTGCTGCCCTTTCTACTCCCCCCCCTCTTTGAAAACAAGGAAAATGTTCTGTGGCATTCTCACATTATCCTTTCTTCTTACATAATCCTTTCTTCTTACATTGAAAAACAAAATCCCCATAATAGTAGATAGTCCACACACACACAAAAGGCACAGAATTCCAACAAAACTGTACCTTGAACTGCAATCTCCTGAAGCTCCCTTAGTAAGTTTTGATGGCGAAGGATGAAACGAATTCTTTCATCTGAAAGAACAGAATGGCTTAGTAGTAGCAAAATGAGTTGGCATGCAATGATTTTACTCTCCATAGTTTCATTGGCAGACCAGTTACCTGAGTTCAATTCATCCTCACATTTTTAAAAAAAATTAAAAGTGACGTTTGACATACATATTCTTAAAACTTTAATACTCAGTCTTGTTAAGTTCTAAATACTTTAAAAGATAATTGGAAAGAAAATATACCTCCTTGGAGAATTTCTAGGCATTCTTGACTGATTGAGAGTGGTTTTGGCTTCGCTACTGTATTAGAAATAACCTCAGCAATGCATGTCATCACCTAGAAAAACACAAATATATTTGTATGGATTTTATATTTAAATTGTCCTTTAGGGTGTTTTGTTTAATAGCTTAAATCCCCCCTCCACCACTCCTGTCCTGTTTTATCCTTACTACAATTTTGTGAAGTAGCATAGACTGGGAATCGCCTGGCTATGGTTAGCCATAAAGTCTCAAGGCTAAGGAGGTTTTGAACCAGGTCTTCCTTTCTGCCTTGCTGAACCCTAATCTATCATTAACCTAATATTGTCCCATTAGAATGAAAAAGGCTGTGTGGTTTCAGTTACATGCAGTGTAAACTTCTCTGTACCATTTCTGCTATTTTTTCATAGTTGGAATTAATGTCTTTGGCATTAAAAGTATTATGTTTTGTTTCCTTTTATATTATGCTGTTCTTTTTCACATTGCTTTCTTCCCTGCTCCCTATACTCTTCCCATACAGTAAAGCTTGTACTAAATCTGAATTGAGCAAGTTTTTAATAAAGGATATCAACAAACAGGAAGTTACGATAGAGTACTGTTTAGAGAGAACTAACTTTTATAAAGCACAGCTATGACTTCTTAAAATGACCAATATATTACTGCTATGATCTATGTCAGTTAACAATATAAACAGGTCTGGGTCACCAGCTAGCAAATGGTATCAGTAGGGTTAGAAATTTGATAAACGCACACACAGTTGTAAAATGATATTCATTTGCTTTTTTACTATCCTGATTTTATTTTGGCAAATTCCACATTAATATTTTAAAGGTGTTCTAATGTCATCCAACCATATTGTGGTGTGTAAATAATGAGGGAAACTTTCCTTTCTTTCTCTTGCCAAAGCTATATCTACCCTGTCTTTCACCCTGCTGGAGATTTAGACCATTTTGTTCTGACTTGGGAACTGGCAAGCATTATTTTGCTAACCATGTGTCAAAACTTCATCAAAGAACTGAACATAACAGAGTGCACAAGTATGTGTGGGAGAGAAAATATGAAGGCTTGAATTGCCTTTTGAAGATTACACCCAGTTAAAGGACGAATGCATATCTGAAGAAGTCCATGCTTAAACAATTGTTTATGCAGATTAATTATCTTTCCATTATCTTGCACAGATAGATAGTGAGTGCATGTGGAACACACAACAGTAGAACTGACCTGAAACATTAACATAACAAGCACCAAGAAATGCTAGTTCATAATACATAAGCAAAAATATCTATTTTTAGAAATTAACCTCAATTCCATCAAGTAAACATGAATGTCAGCACTTCAAAAGCCTCCATTTCAGGGAAACACTGTGCAGTCACAAGAAAAGAACAAAAGGAATCCGAAAGCTATTGAATAGGGAATTCTTCTGTAGCAACAACATTAGAATTACTGCCCTAAATTTGTCTTGTAGTTTCAACACCAACCAAATGGAGCGAGAATCTTTCAAGATATTCCACAGCAATCAATGTGATGTAAAAACAAAATGCAAAATTCGGGGGGGGGCAGCTTTGAACGTTTTCCTACATATGACAATGGTCTATTTGTGTCTTTGGCTGAGTTTTTTATTAATTAGAAGGGAGGGCAAGCATAATAGAACTTTATTTTAGAATTACTGGGTAAATCACTCCTTATTCTATCTGTCTGTCTGTCTGTCTGTCTGTCTGTCTGTCTGTCTGTCCGTCTGTCTCCATATCTTCATCTATCTATCTGTGATTTATATCCCAGGATTCCTCAAAAGCTTTCATGGGGATCACTTTTCATTTTATTCCTACGTGGCAATTATGGGAGGTTGGTAGAGCTGAGAGAAAACTGAAATAAAGTCACAGTGTGTTTCCCATAGCAGAGGAGCTGCTGGCCCTGGCTCTCCCCAGCTCTATCCTAACACCTCAACTTCCACCTTATTGATCAGGCATGTCCAACCCATGGTCCACAGGCTGCATGTAGCCCTGGACAGCCAGTAATGTGGCCCACAATATATAATAAAATAATATTGAAAAAGGAAGTTGTTTATATACATTAACTATATTATATATTTTATATGTGGCCCAAGATCATTCCTCTTCACTCAGAGTAGCCAAGACAAGCCAAAAGGCTGGACACACATGCCATAGAGGCTTCATTTGTGGAGCTGCAGCTTAGTGAATTACATGAGGACTCAGTGAGGAAGGTGCTGGTCATTTTTTTGCTGTGGAAGTGAGGTGAACCTATAATCATATATTTGATCATCAGGTATGCTAGATGAGTAACAGTGGCTGGAAGGGCTGCCTACAGAAGTCAACCTTGGATTAGAGTTTGACTACGTGTCTCAGTAAGTGACATCATATGGCTGACCTTGTCTGGATTTAGAAACTAACCTGGATGGGACCTGTTTAATACTTGGAAATGTAATCACCAAGGTCTTCCAAGCATCTTGGAGGTCTTCTAGTCCAACCCCTTGCCCAAGGCAGGAGATCTTATACCATTCTGGACAATGGCTGTCTAATCTTTTCTTGAAAACCTCCAGCAATGGCGCATCCACAACTCCAGGAGGCAAGTTGTTCCATTGATTAATTGTTCTCACTGTCAAAAAAAATTTCTTTACTTCCAGGTTCAATCTCTCTTGATTTTAAGGTTTTCTGGCTCTTGTGCTATTTTGCTCTATGCTATAGATTTGTATCCGGAATATATACAGCTATAAGAAAATCCATTTTTCTACAAGCAAGAAGTCTTTTCTTTTTCCGTGTGTACTTTATGCTATTCTCTTTCTCTCTAAATCTTTCACTTTTTCAGATGATTTCTATTTGATCGAATCTATGCAAGATTGTGTAACTAGCAACAATCTATTTCTAGTGCTTTCCTTTTATGATGCTAAGGATTCCTGATATTTGGCACGCAATCCAGCAGAAACCTGCTTAAACCCATTCATATCTAGTCTGCATACAGTACATCTGACATTAAATGTCGCATCATATAGTGAACTTTTATATAAACATTATTTGTGTGCCATTTTCTTTTGTCTTTAGTAACAATATGCTTTCCTGAGCTTTTTCTAGTATTCTCTGAACTATTATTGAATTCTATAGCACAGCATGTCTTTTTATAGTACATCACTTGAATTCAAGCCATTAACAATAGCTCTGCTGCAGATGGCATCATTAAAATTAAAGAAAACACAGCACCGATTCAATTGCTTATTGAAGGATATACTGTATATATAGAGAAGGGGATCTATGGTCATTTTAGGAAACTCATAAATGACATAATAACAACAAATTATTATGCAATCTGCATAGAAGTGTCATAGAAAGTACTGATCTACTCTGAATGAGGGAAAATGTAACATTTTGGGCTTTCAAATAAGACAGTAATCACAGATGTTTGAAGTCTTTGACAGGTCGCCACAACTGGTGGTTGGACATGCTGATTGCTAAATCAGACTGTTTCTTGGGGTCCAGGCTGGCAGAAATTGGATAGCGCAGGGTTTTATCAATACTGGAAATAATAGTATTTTTGTAGAGCTTAAGGATAATTAATTTGGCAAAGAAGCTGGGCAATGTTTTCCTTTTTTTTGCATCAAGAGAAAATTGAGAGATCCTTTGTCATTAATTTCATAAAAAATGGGGGGAATAAATACATTTTCAATTTAAGAAAATTAGAAGAGGACAGCAATTTTGAAAATTCAGCATATTAAACAAAATATTTAGCTATTCTGACTGTAAGATCTGGTTTGTTTATGGAACACACACACACACACACACACACATCCCAAGTAGATACCAGACTCAACATTGGATGCTTTGCTAGCCTCTACAGGTCTCAGGATTTTTAGCCAACTTTAGCCATATCTGGAAGGTGTTAGCTTGGGATGAGCTTTCCAAGTACAATATGCATAGAGCCAGCCATGTTCTCACCAACCTGCCCTGTGTCTATTCAATAAAAATCAGTCAATGCACAGATCACGCTTTGGCAATCTGCATTTAGAAATGTATGGATTAATTTTCCCGAGTGGATTCACTTATTCATATGCAGTCTACTATGCAAATGTGAAATATCCTATGTATTCATATCTCGATCTCATAAATGATAGGGGTATACTGTCCGTCGGATTTGTCACACAATGGAAAATATATTCCAGATTCTAACTATATGTATATTATATGTATATACAACTGTGCTTAGTTCATACATTTTGTTAGGATATAAAACATGGATTACTTAATACAGTATCTGGGTTCACACATCATGGTAAGCAATACCACGCCATCACATTGTAGTTTCATGCAATCTATGAACTCAACTCATCTACTCAGAAAGTTTAAAAGCATGAAATGGGACATCTAATTCATATTCATGTAAAGATGCCAAAACAAAATTAAAAACAAAAAGATCCACTCCATCTGCACCATGTAGCTCAATTCACACAAGTCAGATATATGTGTATCACATATAATAGACAGCTTTCTCAATGAAGGATTGCATGAAGAAGTAATACTATGGATAGCTTGACAGGAAGAATGAATAAATTCCAAAGATTTCAGTACCACCTTGAATTCAGGAGCAACTCTTTTTTCTTTTATCCAAACATCATTTATCCAAATAATTCTTCAAATCCAAATTCAGTAATTATGCCTCATCACCACTCTATAAATACCATGTTGACTTTTAGTTATTGGAGTTTATTGTTTCTTTACACCACCTAAATAATGTAAATATGAATAATATTTTTTTGGTTCTTCCTTTTGATTTATCTTGCTTCTTCTGTATGTAGTGCCTCATTCTTAATGACTATTATCAATATGCTGTTAGCAATTCTTGAATGTTTTTTTAAAAAGCAACAGGTTAAGTCTAGCCAACCACGTACTTACACAGGATATGTATGAAAACCATTAAACTTTCATATTTTTAAGCATCTATAATTGTTCTTGAAAACTAAAAATTTTTTCACGTTGTATTATTTTGCCATGCATGTTATAACAGGACCAATAATATAAAAATAAAGCATTTAACTGTGTTTCAATTCAGACCCTTCATAGTACATACCTGGTTTTATAACTGATTATAAAATTGCAATGATATATGCAGCTTAAGTTATTTGGATACTCTTCATAGAAAGATCTACAAAAGCTTCTATGTACACTTGAAAATTTAATATGTGAAAAGACTCAGCAATTCCATTACTATTTAAAGAAGTTTCAAAAATGATAGATAGTATTTGGATAGATTTGTACATACATATCAATACAGTTAGTTCTCGACTTACAACAGTTCGCTTGGTGACTGTTCAAAGTTACAGCAGCACTGAAAAAGTGACTTATGACCATTTTTCACACCATTATTACCATTGCAGCATCTTCATGGTCACATGATTTACATTTGGATACTTGACAACTGACTCACATTTTATGATGGTTGTAGTATCCCGGGGTCATGTTACCATTTGGGACCTTCTGACAAGCGAAGTCAATGCGGAGGCCACATTCACTTGACAACCATGTTACTAATATAAGGAACATCCTTGTGTAAATACTTAAGCATTTCTATGAACAGAAGAAATGCTAAGTTAACTGGGTGAAAGTTCCTCTTGATAAGGGGAGCAGGAGCAGAGGCACCAAGCAATGGAAAGAGCATTTGAGTGCCACATGAAGAAGGGGAAGGAAATGCCATATAAGGAGGTGCTCAGACAAAGGAAGGATGTGGTGCTAATGAGCCAGAATGAGCCGGAATGAGGACGAGGCAGTGGAAAAACCCGAGTTGAACTCATACTTTATGGTTCAGGGTCAAGGTGTATAAAAGGCTGCTTGAACTCTCCTCAGTGTGCCACTCCCACTGAACACTGCCACATGAGAAAGTTGGCCACCCACTTCTTGCGTTGCTACCCAATAAAGTGCAAAATTTTCCTCCAACCTCGTCCCAAGATTCTTATTGAACTCACGAAGCTCGGGTAATAATGTGAAGGTTCCCTCGGCATTGGAAGGAACCTAACACTAATTTAATAACTGAAGTGATTCACTTAACAAATGTGGCAAGAAAAGTCATAAAATGGGGCAAAATTCAATGAATTTCTCACTTAGCAATGAAAATTCTGAACTCAGTTGTGGTTGTAAGTTGAGAACTATATGCAATATATAATTATATTCCTGCTTCTAAACTTTTGTTTTCTTTTTCAACTCACCTTGGTGTCATCTTGAGCTGATGGATTTGTTACTGGAAGTGAGAATACTAAGAAAGACAGAAGAGAAAGAATGACTTTAATATTTCACATTCCCTATGGCAGTTCCAATCAGAATGCATATCAGATTTGGGGGTATGAAAAAAATCAGTATAGAGGTACACAAGACACCGTAAACCAGACCAACAGTATATGAAACCAGCCTTAGACATTTACTCACCTTTTGGATTTAAAAATAGTTGCTACTAAAAAAAAAGAATGGATGAACTGAGCTGATCTTTTTATGGAGGAATCAATCTGCAATCAATTGAGGAATCTAACTAGTGAATGGAACCATTGTTCATAAGTGTACTGCATGGCATTCAGAGAGACAAGTAGAGGGATAACTGAGAGGAATGGACATTTCATAAGACTGGAGATTAGAATTGCAATTTCCTTTGGTTCTTAAAATAAAACTCTTTGCCAAGCAGTGCCTTGCTGTTTTGGAACCTTAAGAAGTTTGAGTAAAAGGGAACTTGCCATTCAATGAAGATCCTGTTGTCACTGGCAATAGTCTACAGAAGTCGCTGGATTTCCTACCCTTGGTTTCCTCATCTTTGCAAAGCAGGCCTTCTTGTTCGAATAGGCGCTGAACCAGCCAGCACAACGTCGGGCCGGCCAGTGCATTGGCTCTTCGGGGCAATGGCCTCGGAGGCGCTGTCCTTGGTGCTGAAAAGGACAGCCTAAAGGACAGCGCCTCCGCGCAAGTTTCTCATCACCTGCCTTTGGAGCTTACCTGGGGCTACGAGGAGGAAGGCTGCGAAAAACGCCGCGCGAGTCATTCCGCTGGCAGGGTGAACGGTGGGGCCGTCCGGCTGCGCTCCCTGGCTTCGTCGGCGGGGCAAAACTATGGTCGTGGGGCCCGGCTTGCCCTTCCCAAGATCCTCTGCCTTCTCGAAAGCGGCTGCCGACAATCCCCGACCGAGCACTGCAGCAGCAACCTGGCTTATATATTCGGGCCCCTCTCCTCCGGAAACTGCGTCAGGAGGAAGCTAACCCCCCCCTCTTAGGAAGGCGCCGTCCAATCGCTCCTCTGCGGGGGATTGCACAGCCAGAATGAGGTTAAGCTGCCCCTCCGTCTGACCACCTAAGCAAAGGACAAGGCGGAGCCCGCCGCTAGCAGCCTGTAGCCTCGGGAAGAAAGAGGCAGCGAACAGCAGATTCGACCGCTCGGTTTCCGTGGTGTAAAAGGCGCGCAGGTGTTTCTTCCCATGTGGATCATCTCTGGTGCTGAATAAGATCGGAGTTCGTGAAAGCCCAACCCATCATATGGGGAAACACGTAAGGGAAGACGGGATGTCTTCTGAAGCATCTTTAGGATTCTGCACTTGACATTTTTTAGGACGACATTTTGGTCTATTGAAGGGCTGACCCACTCGCCCGGGAATGGGGGCTTTCCAAGTCTTCCCAAGCCTTGAAGGAGGTACCTTATCATCTAAAACATATGGGAGCATTTAAGATCCTTAGGAACTAAATTGTGCCAGTCATTTATAGAAATAATCACTACAAATGTAATTACTAATTTCAATTGGCATTTCATCTTGACTCATTCAGACAGCAGTCATCTGAAACTGATTTGGGCTCTTGTTTCTTGTAAAATTGCTTCTTCTAAACTCCATAACGGTCTTCCCCCAAGAATATTCAATTGAAGCATCATTATTGCCCAGGTTTAATTTAGTTAATCGTTACTTAGAGTGCAATAATATTTGTCACTTACCAAAGCAGACTCTGAAGTTTAATTCTACACAATTCTGCCATTAGAGCCACAAAATAGTGTAAATAAAAGTTCTTTTTAGTCCAGATCTATGACTGATAGATGTCTCAGCTTCACTAATTGATTCCAAATTCTCACAAACATTGCAAGAAAATTTGTGCTGGGTTGAATGAGATCAAAACTGGTTTCCACAATCAATAAAATATTGTTCCTGATGGATATAAAACCTAGGAGCGTGTGTTTTGCTAAATCACTCAATTGAACAATCTTTAACAATACTTAAATAAACCAATTATTTTTCCACTGATCATGGTGATTGGTGACTATTATCCTTCTATTTGCTTTATTAAGTAGGAATCTATTTTAAGTAACCTGAAAAGTGATTTGTTGTTCAAACAATCATAGCTTGTATATCTTGTTCCCACATGTACAGTATTTAATGTGCTTATCTTTGCACAGAACTGTTGGAAATTCAGGTGTGTGAAATTTGATGTTGCAACAGCTGTCATGCTATATTGTTCTCAATCTGCAAGCAAACAAAACTTGGGTTTTTTTTTAATTAAAATGAGTATTCCTTAAAACTCAATCAAGAGTTAGTCAATGGGCTAGTAAATTAAGCTAGCTTGCTTATTTAAAATATATGATTTTTAAAAATTGAAGTATATAGTAACATATATAATGATATAATATTTACCATTTCCCCGAAAATAAGACTTAACCAGAAAATAAGCCCTAGCATGATTTTTCAGGATGCTCGTAATATAAGCCCTACCTCAAAAATAAGCCTTAGTTAAAATCATCAGCCAGACGGACACATTTAGTACTGTATTTCCCCCCAAATAAAACCTCACCAGAAAATAAGCCCTGATGCATTTTTTGGAGCAAAAATTAATATAAGACCCACTCTTATATTCAGGGAAACATATGTTAACCATACATGGTTAACATAAATATTATGGCATTAGAAAATTGCACACTTTTCCCTTTGTCCATATTTCAGGCAGCATTAAAATAATTTTAATACTGCTTGAAATATTAGTAAGGGTTGCTGTTTATAGAAAGAACAAAAAGTCAGAGGGATATATATGTTTTGTATGAAGAAAGTTACAAATTTGGTCTTATTATATATCTAAAAGCCAATTTTTAATTATGTTAGATAACACATTATGCACACACAGACACATGTTCAGAGAAAGAAATTTCACAGTTTAATTAGGTGCAAGAACTATTTCCTAGGATTCCATATCTTTTATCTTCATATCCGCTTACTCAAAAGTCATGGGATCATGTTAATTAGTTGAGCAGTCTGTAAATGAATGAAAATCAGACTACAATGCATTTCATCAAATGTGATATTTCTCTGATTAATAAGGGGGGGAAATCAGTTTTTAAAAATCTATCAAATTGATGTCAAGCATTCTAGCGATTTGAACATATTAGCCCTGGTTAGAATATAATTGTTTACAAACTTTAGACTTTGCTTAATTAACAATTGTTATGGGCATTGGGAGGCTTTCAAAGAAAAATGCAACTAAACCGTAGTTGAATAAACTATCAGTAAACTATTAGGAAAGTGGAATGTTACATCTTTACACCTTTCAATCTGAAGCATCATTTTAATATGCCCAGTACGTCTGGTCCAAACTGAACTTGACTTTGATTTTTGTTCTTGTTTCAAACACTATGAAATGCCAGGAAAACTGTTAGAGATAGAGTTGGAAACTAGCAAACCATGCCTGGTTGCAACTTACCACACTAACAAGTATTAATTTATTCTGCAAGTACCAAACTCATGTTTGCGTTAAGCATTGCTTTGCTTGTTGAGTGGACGCACTTCTATATGTGCCTGGGGCTTTTTCTGCATGATTCAGAATTCTGAAAAAACAGTTCACTATGGACCATTTATAAGCATCAGTGACTGAATTATAATATGCTCTCAACCAGATGATGGGTTTTTTTATCTTTCAATTTTAAAGTCAATCTATCCATCTCTGCACAATCAAAAAAATCTTCTTAATTATTTCCTCATCTTGTATATTTTTTCTGTTTTTCCAATTTTGTGCAAAGACAATTCTGGCTGCTGTTAGGACATGTATTGTCAAATATATATATTGTTTATTAAAATGCTCTGGCAGAATACCCAATAGAACAATTCTGGTTTAAAATTTATCTGTATCTTTGTTATATCTAATAGGCATTTATGTATTTTCTTCCATTATTTTTCTGCATAACTACACGTCCACCACATATGATAATAGGTGCCTGCATTGTCTTTACACTTCCAACATCTGTCTGACACTTCTTTATTCATCTTAGACATTTTATATAGTGTCATATGCCATCTATAGAACATCTTATATATATTTTCTTTATATGCTGTAGCTTTGGTCATCCTTAGGTTTTTCTCCCTTACGTTTTGCCAATTCTCAATATCAATAGGATAACCAAAGTTTTTTGCCCATGTTATCATAACCTCTTTGACTTGTTCATCCTCCATTCTTCTGTCTAACAGAAAATTATATATTTTCTTTATCATTTTTTCATCATTAGTCAACAGTAATTCATCAAATTCTGTCAATTCATTTTCAAATCCTTTTGTTTGTAAATCTTTGTCATATCTAGTTTTCAATTGTAGATATGACCACCATTGCCTGATTTTCGAGTGTTTGTCTAGATTTCAAATATCTTTCCATATTTAAAATATCTTTGTATGTTCAGATTTTTCCCCACATCCAACTTATTTGGATGTATCAACATTTCACTAGTAGAAACCCACTCTGGAATCTTTGTGTATATTTTAGATTTTACTTTCTCCCATACCTTATATAAAGCACTTTGTACAAAATGATTTGTATGATATCTATTTGTCTTATGCTTACCATACCACAAATAAGAATGCCATCCTTGTAATAAATTGTACCCTTCTAACTTTTATTTCTTAAAGTTATCCATTCTTTAATCCATGTCAACGCAGATGCTTGATAATATAAATTCCAATCTGGTAAACTCAGACCTCCTCTTTTCTTATTATCTTATAACAATTTTAGCTTTATCCTTGCTTTTTTCCCTTGTCAGACAATTTTTTTATTAACATATTCAATTCATCAAAAAATTTCTTTTCCAAACTTTGGTATTGTCTGGAAAAGGAATAAAATCTTTGGTAAAATATTTATTTTACCTGTAGCAATTCTTCCTAACAGCAATAGTTGCAAGTTTCTCCATCTTTCTAAGTCTGCCTTAATTCAAATTAATAATTTATCATAATTATCTTCCTTCAGTGTTGGACATCTAGCTGTTATATATATTCCTAAATATTTTACCTTCTTTACCAATTGTAGTTCCATGTCCTCTTTTAATTTCTCTTTTTGTTTTTCAGTCATTTTCTTAACAATAACTTTGGTTTTTTCTTTATTAGTTTTTAAACCAGCTACCTCTCCATATTCCTCTATTTTTTTCATCAATTTTGGTATTGCATCTATGTGTTCTTCCAAAATGAACACTAAATCATCTGCAAAAGCCTATAATTTATATATTTCATTTCTAACCCTCAGTCCTTTAATTTGTACATCATTTCTCACATTTCTATTCAATATTTCTAATGTCCAGATAAATAGCAATGGAGACATTGGACAGCCTTGTCTTGTGCCTCTTTTGATTTCAAATTTGTCCGTTAACTCTCCATTGATTATTATCTTAGCTGATTGTTTAGCATATATAAGCTTAATCATTTCTATAAACCTCTGTCCAAAGTTCATCATTTCTAACTGTTGAAATAAAAATTCCCAGGAAAGGTTGTCAAAGGCCTTTTGGACATCCAGGAAGACCAAAGCTAATTGGCTCCCTGGATGCATTTCATAATATTCCAACACGTCCTGTATAGTTCTTAAATTGTTCTTTATCTGTCTCTTAGATAAAATTTGATCTTCATGTATAAAATTCTTCAGAGCTGTCTTTAGTCTCTCTGCCGTTATTGATGTAAAAATTTTGTAATCTGCATTTAATAAGGATATTGGATGATAGTTTTTTTAATCTGTGTCAGGTCTGTCTCTTCTTTAGGGATTAAAGCAATATTAGCTTTCAACCATTTTTTGGTATTTTATAATCCATTAATAAATCATTGTAAAGGTCCTTTAATGGTTTAGTCCACGTCTCTTGCAGTATTTGATAAACTTCCGCTGGTATACCATCTGGCCCTGGAGTTTTCACCTTCTTTTGTCTCTTTATTGCTTTAATAATTTCTATCATTTCTATTTTACTGTTTACCATTGTATGATGTTCTTCAGAAATTTGTGGTATTTGGCTTTTTTCTAAATATTGTCTTATCTTATCAGACTCATTTTTTCTGCATTGTTTAGCTTTGTATAATAGTCTCTTAGTATTTTTTCCAATTTGTCTCTTGAATATTCCATTTCTCTGATATTATTTCTTAATTTGTATATATTCTTTTTTTCTCTTTGTTTTTTAAGTCTGTATGCTAACCATCACCCTGTTTTGTTTATGTTTTCAAAAAAATTTTGTTTAGCACTTCTTAATTATTGAGCCACTTTTTCTGTCTCCAGTAAATTTAGTTCATGTTTATTCATCTCTATTTGTCTTTTTAATTCTTTCTTGTCTGGGTCTTTTTGTAGTTTTAATTCCAGAGTTTTTATTT
>JANHFO010002546.1:147970-162057 GCA_032468095.1 Pareas carinatus
CAATGTTTCGCCCCCAATGACCAGCGATGGTTCAAGCTGGCCATATCGGGACGCCGGTAACCACAGCCACTCAGTCTGGGAGGGGTAAAGTAAACTGACTGGCTGTATGTGAGGGTATGGAAAGTGTCCCACTGGCGGTAGGAACATTTGGGGCTGTGCCGCCCAAGTTGCGAGAGTGGCTCCAATAGATCCCAGGAAAAAAAATCAGAGCTCTCTGTCCCGAAGAGTCTAATGCTGGGAACAGCTAGGATATGGCACAGCACCCTCAACCTCTTAGTCCTCTGGTGGAGGACTCAAGATGAAGGAAGACACATACCATCGATACGGGTGAAAAGGGAAATTGTGGGTGTGTAGCCACCCATCTCACAAAGAATGACCTTAGGCAGCATGCAACAAAGATATAAAACCTGGTAAAAACCCCAATCCTTATTAAAAAGTTTAAAACATATATGGCCTTATTAGATTACCAAGGGAGCCATCCTAAGATCTCACCAGTCCCCCGAGACAGCCCCCCCCCCGATGACAAAGCCAGGTTTTGTGGTGCCTTTGGAAAGTAAATAGGGATGAAGCTGACTTCCCTTTGGGGCCGAGGGGGGGTGTTCCATAAGGCTGGCACCACTGTAGAGAAGACATGCCTCCTCAAACCGACAAAATGTTATTCCCTAACAAGTAGAACCCGCAGCATGCATCTTCTGCCAGATCTGATAGGACGGGTAGATGTAATTGGGGCAAGGTAGTCCCTCAGATAACCTTGCCCCATGCTATGAAGAGTTTAAAAGTAAAAGCTCAGCACTTTGAGTTGGACCTCGAAGCAGACTGGCAACCAATACAGCGTGATAAGTAAAGTAGAAATATACATAACTGCCTGCACTGCTGCATTTTGCACCAGGTGAAGGTTCAGGATACTCTTTAAAGGCAGCTACATGTAGAGTATATTACTGTAATCCAATTGGGAGATTAGGATGGCCTAACTGCATATATGTATGTATTTAAAATAATGTAAAATTGGGGCATTAAACCCTAGACACGTTGACACAAGTTGAATGATTCATGAGACTGGACTATCGTTGGGGTTATTGTTTTTAGATTGGGTTTTTTATTTTTATAAGCAGCCTGGAGTCACAGAGTGAGTTGTACGGCCATATAAATTGTCTGGTGTTTTGCATTTGCAGTAGTCAGCTGGGTATAACATTCTGTTCTAATCAAGTCTAGATAATGTCATTATCACTGGTTAATGATAGAAAACCTTTGAAGTATAAAGTAGATAAATCTCCATTGTAACATGATTTCATTGCCATCAGCTGACCTGCAGAAATTTTATTTTTCTAAGATTTTTCTGATTATTGGGAGGTACATAATGATTTCTTTCGTATTAATTTTGCTTCAAATAAAAAGATCTGTGACTCCCTGGTAAAACATGAGGTTTGGTCCTTGGCATTTTTAGGCGATGTGCCACAAGTTAATGAAGTGCTGCTGGAGTGTTGATAGTAGAATCAGGACAAGAACATATAACTTGAAACATTTCAAAAAAATCCTGAAGCCTACTTGTACGTTATGAGATCAGAGAATTACTTGGTTGAGCTGGCTCCACTTGTAATCATTCAGCCACGGGTGTAGTAGTGGTGTAAGAAAATCTACCTTGAGTTCACCAGTGAAGAATTTCAACATACTGAAGAGATTATCTTTTCAATGCAGCATAAAGTCAAGGTATGAGGAGCACTAGTGGTCTGGAAGAAGGATGAAAAGTGGTAGATAAGCTTTCTCAAGTGACAATCTATCCTCCATTGCTTATCTTTCCCTGCCAAGTATGAGAACAGGACCGGAAGGGAGTTGGGTGTGTCTGGGGTCCACCTTTAATATGAGACAGGTGTGTATGTGTGTGTGGCTTAACTGGCTTAGCCAGAATCCTAAGTGGGTTGAATGCATGTACCTAGAACTCTGATGCTCTCAGAGATTGTTGGTGGACAAACCAAAGTAAAGATATTAAAATCAAGTTCTTTCCCTCTCTTAGAAATGTTAATTGATCATTGCTAACCAACTTGGATTGTCTTTATCTAAAAACAATGATGCTATTTAATAAAATAGCTCCTTAATCCATCCTTTTAATAGGATGGTTTTAATACTGTTGTTATTTACCAGGAAGTCTCAAAAGCATGCAGATTATTTTTTTTTAAAAAAAAACCCAGATGTAATTAAGTTCAAAGCACAGCACATTGGGTATAATTATGTACTCAGAGAGTTCAACTGCATATATACTGGAATTTTTCATATGACTGAAAAGTTCCTGTGATTACCCAACTTCTCTGCATAAGGAGAGTCAATACCATAATGCTTTGTGATTCTGTGTTGAAAGAGGCCAACTCCCTGATGTACTTATTCTATGTATGCCCAATAAGGTAGGCCAGACAAAAAAAAAATCAATCCGGAACAGCTTCCCATTAAGTGAGAAATTTAAAAGCAAATTGCTGCAAAGTTGATGATAGAGGGCTAAATTAACACAAAAAGCTTTAGAGGAGAAGACATACTCCTACTCATAGTGACATATAGAACTACACCAACTAAAGATGTAGCAGTATAGGCACTCCAGCTTTTTTTGTTCTCCTTAGAGCCTCTAAAACGTATTCCACTGAAATTTAGTGCCAAATCACAAAATGATGGTGGAGTATAATTCTACTTAAACAGGCACAAATACCTTTATATTAAGCCTCCATTAAGCTAAGTGTACCTAATTTACTAAAAGAAAAGAAAGATCCTAATAATTGGGGTTTTTTAGCTTTGCTTCCTTGAGTGATGTCACAAAGTCCAAAAGAAGTCATATTATTCCTTACCGCACTGTGGACTTTGAATCATATTGACTTTGTGAAATTCTTTTTAATAGGCATTTTGTTATGGTTTTATTTCATAGCTTGTTTGTTATCTTGTCTCCCAGTTCTAGTAGGTCTTCATTAAAGAAAGAAGAGATGGCCTTGAAGGTAGCTGTACTACTGACCTGTGTGCTAGGAATTGGTACCCTGACCCTGGAGGACCCTGAAGATGGAGGCAAGCATTGGGTTGTCATTGTGGCTGGTTCCACTGGCTGGTATAACTATAGGCACCAGGTGAGACTGCTTTGAGCTTCAGTGGAACAATAACTAGGTAAACAGAGGATTTCATGTTGATTTGAATGGAATTTTGAGGATTCCCACTACCTAGCTAAAATGTTAGTAGACAATACCAAGAATGAATGTTTTTGTTTGTTGAAGAGTTTAACCTTATTATTAATATTATTCAGATGTATCATAAGAGAAAAATAATCCAGTGCTAAGATTTTTAAACCTGAGCTGCCTATCAAAGTAACTGAGAACCATCACTACAATCACACTTCCATACTTCAGCTTTCAAATATTTATCCTTACAAATTGAAGAAACTTTGCCTGGGTGAAATATGATAGAGGGAATTGTTCTTCTCATCTTAACTATCCTCTTGAGTAGAAAGGCAGGATACACACTGAATAAGCAGAGTTAAAACTATTAGTGCCATTCTGCTTGTCGCACAGCTTTTGGCATGATTTAGACTTGGATTTAGATTTGGACTTCCAAATCTAGCCTATCTAGAAGTCACCAAATTAGCAACAAATCTTAACATTTTTAGCAAAGTTTGAGACACTTCAGAGGTTTTGCATTCATTCTTTATTTGCTGTAGTGCAGAGGCAAACAGACTATGCCTTTTCATTTAGCAGCTGCAATCTATGACTTGGTCATTAAGTGATATTGTTGCTAAGTGAACACATGAATGAGAGAGATAGGCTGCAAAGATCATTGGTTACTATCATACCATTCAGATAAAGTTCTCTGGTACTATGTCCAGCCTGTTTTTCCTCCCTTTTTTACCCCCTTACAGGGTGGAGAGATTGCTTAAACATGCTTTCTCCTCCTGAGCTGCTTTTTTCCAGAGCACAGAGCTTCCCTAAAAAGTGCTAACTTAAGTTAACAGGCTCAGCTATCTGACCTTAATTTGTTGATTAGAACCCTCTACCTGAAACTGACCAGACTTTAATCAGTTTCACACAGTTAGGAAATTTTGGTCTGAAATGATTTTTTAATTACAGTTTATAATCTTTGTATTTGGGAATGGTCGCTAACTAAGATAGTCATTAAGCAAGAAGTGCTGTAAATAAGGCAGTCTGATAGGTTTGCAGTTCCACTTCAGTTTTGTAAATATTAAGTACAAACCAGGTCAAAGAAACAGACAAGAGTAAGATATGTATGGAGGAGGAAGCTTGAGGTAAGGAAAATTTCACAGACAATCACGTGAAGAGAAGTTGCAGCAGAAGATGTAGAAATAGCAGTCCTCAGACTCTGCAGGAGGACGTGTTTATCTTTTAAAACTGCTAAGAGCGGCAGTGATTTTTATTGTGAAATCTTCCTGTCTTTTGCACCAGACTTGTTTGTCCTTATTGCAACTAGAAACTTATTGAGGGCAGATGGAGACTGTACTAAATTGCAGCTGGCCAGAATAACCAAGCATTGCAGAAATATGTAGCCCTCTTAAAGAAAAGTCAGTCTGAAATTTTGAGTGAAGGAAACAAAATGACCCTGGTAGAAATTTTCAGCCCAGCTCTAAAATTCTATCCCTAGAATAAATGTTTCTCAATCTTGACAACTTTTAAGATATTTGGACTCTCAAATTTCTTCAGCGGCATGAGAATTCTAGAAGAATTCTGAGAATTGAAGTTCACTCATCTTAAACTTGCCAAGGTTGAGAAACAATGCCTAAAACTGTGCTCTGTCTTCAAATGTTTTTTATTCCCTATGTCTTTACTTTTTCTGATTAATCCCCATCTGTTCTCTGACATTTCAGTATGTATTGTAGCTAAAACATCTCTATAGATCTTTATTCCACTATGCTTGCAATAGAGAAGAAAATGGGAAGGCTAGCATAACATTGACCTATGCATTTTGTTGGACAAAGTTGACCCACTATTGGAATATACTGTACATACACATACATGTTCAGAATTGTTGGATTAAGAAATGCTCTTTATTCTGTTTCCAAGAAATTCTTTTAAGGAAAATACTGATATCCACTACCATGCAGTGTGGAGTTTTTTGTAATAAATCTTTTGTATTATTGAATTCTCAAGCACTTTTGAAAGTCATTCACTACAGTGCCCAGTGAAAGTTAAATGTTGAGTAATATCTGTTCCTTTCTAAAGAAGGAAATTAGAGGACGTCAGATACTGAACAGCATCCAACAATAGGAACTTAGACCGTTGTTCCTTTGGCTTAGCTATAAGTTTCATTTCTGGTTTAAAGGAATTTTTCCCGTATTTTTCAAACCGTATAGAAACATCCCCAAAATGTTTCTCCTTGCCACTTTTTTCTGCCTTTTCTTTTGTAATAAGTTAGAGTATCTTGTTGTGAGCCTATAAAATTTCTTTGAAAGATGACTCATAATTTTGCAGATGTTGGCTTGTCCTTCTGAAACAGTGACCCACACAGCAAACCATAGAAATTCAGCAAAGTGTGAATGCTATAAAAATGGGGCCTTTCTGTCTTTAGAACTATGTTTTTGCAGTTGCTGGATATGCAAACATTGCAAGCTGTTGCAACTGGAAAGTTCCTCAGTTACACCTGCAGTTTACCAAATCATCAAACCTTTATTATGGTCCAAGATCCTAAGGAGGGTGATGTACAGTCAAACCAAAAGCATAGAAAATACATCAGAGTCTAAAAAGTAGTAATTATAAAAAGTTAAATGATATAAGACAGAAGCATATACAAAGGAAAAGTCTAAAAGGAAACTAAAAGGAGGAATAGGAGCATTAGAAGAATGTAGGAAGCATAAAGATTAGTAGGTGGTGGACTAAATGTATCACAGTGCATACAGAACACTCTGGAATGGGGAACTAGTGCTCATCTGATGAATTTTAAGCATTGCTACATATAACCTGGCAACATGTTTGAATCAGGGTCGATATCTGAAAACAAGAGGGAGATGTAGAATTGTCCTATGCACCCTGGATAATAGTATACCAAGGGTGTACACCACATTTCAGTAATGGTGAGATGGGGATAGTACTAATGTCTCTGTAATACAGGCACTGGGCAAATGTACTATTATTTCTGTATGTTCAGAGTCACGAGAATATTGTGTCTCATGGTAGTGAATTTCCCTGTATCAGCCTTCAAGAACAGTTCAGGAGAGGGCATGACATCCTGCCAGAGTAAAGCCCTCTTTGGTGGTTAGGCACTTCAAGATTAGTTACATATGCAACGGGAAAGGCAGAGTACCTGTTGGGTTCACTGACGATAATGGTGGGGACCTGGTTAGAACCAATATGTGATCATATCCCATGCCGAGTAGAAGACTTGGGGAGAAGCTCAAGGCTGAGATTTTAGTTGCCATTGCCTTTTCTCACATGGACTCAAAATCATCCCTCATATTTAGTCAGCAAGACCAAGGGTGAGTGGGGGGAAATGATGGTCGAACCAATACTTTGGTATGGTCACCCACATTCTAGCCTCCACTTTCAAGAGGCCTTTCTCTAGTCTCAGGGTAGCATTATAGACTCATTTTAGGACTAGAAGGGCCAATCTTAGACATTTGGATTGAACACGTTCTAGTGGTGCAAATTTAGAGAAGGGACTCAGCTGAGCACCATAAGAAAGCTTTGTTATTGGCTTGGCTTCGAATAATTTGAGTACTGCAGGTATATATATAATAGTCACCTCTTACTTTGATGAATTTAAGGATTGCAGATGAACTCAGCAATGTAGTCCTCCTGGGTTTTCCTACTGCTAGCAGAATGAAGGACGACTCCTAGAGTTTTGAAAAAAAACATGCTCAATCTTCTGGCCGTCTATTCTCCAGGGGTGGCTTGTGAGCCTTTTGTCATAATTTGGGTTTCCTGATAATTGAGTTCTAGATAGACTTCCTTGCAATACTGTATTTGCAATACCTGCAGCTTGAAATGTAATTTACAGAGACACAAACAATGCTACTGGAATTACACATATCTGAAATTCGGTTCTCTGAGTTTAACAATTCAACCTAGAGACATCTATGATAGAGGCTATACTCCACTTCTGGGATTCTGGAAAAAAATATTCTGAGCACCAACAAAGTAACTGTTGAGATGAGTGACTTATTCCAAAATGATGTGAATACAATTTTCCTGCCTGTTTTGTTTTGGTCTGGGTGCACTTACTGATGTCACTTGCCGATTTTCATACCTGTTTCTTAGATATTTCCTTTAGGTGGCGCTATCTTTTTTTTCCCTATGTGTGTCACCCAGCTTGCTATTTTCTCCATTCTCCCATTGACTTTTACACAGGCTTTTTCATCCTCAGCTCTGTACCCAATATTTTTCTGCTATGGATTCTTGCACTTCCCATCTGCATTCCATCCGTACCAACTGTAATCCTTCCTTCCTTCTTCCCTCTGTTCTCATAGATGGACTTGCCATGAGTCATCCATCATCTTTTTTTTGGAATCTGCCCAAATCCACATTCATTTCATCTTTTCTATTCCTCTTCTGCTTTCTAAGGTTTCACTTTTAGGTGATGCTGATGCTTTTTTTTGGGATGTGTTTTGTCAGGTGATGACATTCTAGTCCCCTTGGCATTTCTTCTATGGTATGTTTGATGTTCTCTGAATTTTGGAGTTTCTCCAAATATGCCTCTAATTTCACAATAACCCTATTTTGGGTAATGCGTAATCATCAAGTTGACAATTTTAAAAATACATAGGGAATTGAATATTTTCACAAAAACCAGAGCCACAAAACTAAGCTATAACACATAAAGAGCACGGCAGATATGAACCTATTAGTATCGTATAATTGTTTTCAGATTTGGCTTGGTATATGTGTGGCTCAGAGCCATGTTTGAACTATTCTTCTGTAAGTGTTTATTCTGAGAGGCTTCTCTCTGTGATTCTCGATCAACAATCATGTTCCAATGATATATTATGAGAAACAAGATATTAACTTAAGCAAAATTCATATAATGTCATAACATCTTGTCTTGTTGAAAAACAGCTGGTAAAGAAAACTATCCTGTATCTTTCAGGCTGATGCATGCCATGCTTACCAAATTGTGCACCGGAATGGTATACCAGATGAACAAATCATTGTAATGATGGTTGATGACATTGCTTATAATGATAAGTAAGTAGTAAACATTTAGCTGCACATATTGTCTTTGCAACAATGCTACAAATAAAGTCACAAGATTTTTTACTTATGAAGATTCAATTTTACAACTTTCACTTACTGTTTGAATGAGCTTCATGTTATACTTTCAGGCACATTTCACAACCAGCTCATTTGGACTTGTCCAACTGTCTTAACCTCCTATTTTTTCTCAGGAAATAAAAACACAGATTGCATTCCACTGGAAAGATCAATGTAGATAGTCCTTGACTTACGATCAATCATATAATGACTTTGCAGTCTCAGTAAAGGTACTTTACAGCCCTAAAATACTTTCAGCCATCAGCATTTCAAGTGCTTGACAACCTGTTCTCATTTATGACTAGTGTCCTGCAATCATGTGATTGCCATTTGCAGTCTTCTCTGTCAGCTTCCCCAAAAAGCCAGTGGGAAAACCACCAAGAAATGTTGCAAGTGAAAGGGATGTTGAATTTGAAGTCTATTCCCCCAGTACACCAAGGGATTTCCACTTCCCTCTTCAAGGAAGGGAAATTTTCCACCATGCTGGAGGAATGAACCTCAGATCTGGCAAAAATGCTAGTGAATGTCAACATTCTGGAAGACTCAGCAGTATACTGGTGTTTATTAGTGTTTTCTCTCTGGAGAGGTGGAAACTAATTCAGAGTCTTCCGGAATGATGGTGCATGCAGTCATTCTCTCTGGTGAGGAAGGGAGAAGGCCTGGGACTGCCGGGTGTGTTGGGAGGCTCGAACCCTCTCCCCGTCCCATCAAGCCTAGGAGACTTAGGCCTACTCCTCGGTAGTCTACTTAATGACCCTCTGCAGTTGCTTAATGACTGCAACTGAGAGAGCTGGGATTGTAGTCATTGAGCGAAACCATCACATGGCGTCTCACTTAATGACAACTTCCACTCAACAACTAAGTGGTTGTAAGTGGAGGAGTATCTGTAAATTTGAATAAAGACATAAGGGGGAGACAGAAAATATAAAATTTTCCTTAGAAAGTTGATCATAAGCTAGCTCATAGCTAATCCTGTAAATTATAAAATTATGGTTGAAATTGGCCATTTTTGTTTTAAAGGCTTGTTAAGATTTAAAGGCAACTTAAAGATTTACTGAGCTTGTACAGGTACGCATGTATATATCGTATGGATTGACATTCACAGGCTGCATGGAACATATAAAGCTGTCCAGCAACAAATGAAGGAATAGCTGTGTAAAGCATTTTACAGTTGGTCCAAACTGCCATATACCATTTTATGTGTTATTGAACATCTAACTATTCCATTAGTTTGCAGCAATGCCTTGCAACAGGCTGTACGGCCAGGGTATCCCTTCCATTCCAAAGCAGCTTTCACATAAATTGAATAAAGATAAAACATAGACAAATGATCGCATAATTTCAGCTCTTTTACTTGAGTCCTTGTTTATTAAAAAAACCTCCTTGTACCTACTCTGTGACACCTAAAATGGGGCCAATCTAAGATCTATAGATTAGGAAAGAATAATATTTTTCATAGGGACTGCGTAATGGATTAATGTTAAGAATACCAAAGATTTGGAAGGTTTTACTACCTCGGTATACAAGGTATATCTATCTAAAAGTCTGGAAATGCTATGCGCATTTTTCTTTTCTTTTTTCTTTTTGGTAACTGGAAACTAACAATCATCATCATCATCTTGAAATTGGAGGAAAAAGGTGATATAAAGGTGATAAAAGGGAGAAAGTTTAATGAATCAGGATGGGAAAATTGGCTTCCCTGAAGAAAAAACTAGATTTTCCTCAATGATTAGAATTCTTATTTAGCATAAAACCTGCTTTATAGAAAGTTTTGGTTTTTTTAGCAGTTAATGTTCATGTTGTGAAATCTCTAGAGACAATAATATTCGCACACTCTTTACATTTTCCAGCAATCCAACCAAAGGTATTGTTATTAATCGACCAAATGGCACAGATGTATACAAAGGAGTATTAAAGGACTACACACACGAAGTAAGTGTCTGATTTCCTTGCATGATGATATGGAATAGAAGAGCTAGCTGACACAATGCTTGATGCTATAAAAGGACTGACTAAACGCAAATTAAAAAATACTGTACATCCAAATACTAAGAGAGTGCAAACTATGGAAAATGCTATTTCATTTTGGCTTTTACACTCCTGGAGGCCATTTTAATCCTGGATCATAGTTTTGGCGCCTCAGACCCGTGTGTTGGCATGTACCTTCTCTTCTCTCATCCTTCTCTTCAACAGGCTTTTTTCTTTAAGATGGGAGTCACATCCTATACTGTACTTATTCTTCTGATTGAGAAACATTGGTGTTGCTTACGTATAATGAAGGCATTAGTATATAAATAAGTTAATAAATACACTGGTTATGGGTTGCTTACTACAAATACAGAAGGAAGAGCTCATTTCAGGTTTCAATTTGTGCCAATCTGTAGGATGTTACACCAGATAACTTCCTTGCCGTGCTGAGGGGTGATGCTGATGCAGTAAACAGTAAAGGATCAGGAAGAGTATTACGAAGGTAATAGGAAAGAGGACGAACTGGATTCCAAAAAGATGACTTAGTTGCTAATATAATTTTACAGAGTTGGAACATAAATAAGTGATGAGTTCCTTTTTGTTTTGCAGTGGCCCCAAGGATCACGTATTTGTTTACTTCACGGATCATGGTGGCCCTGGAATTCTGGCTTTTCCATTTGATGATGTATGTTTTTCCACAAAAAATTCCTGCCTATGGGTCTGCAAGAAAATAAAAAATTAGAGGAAGCGAGGAGGGAGAGGGGAAGCTCTAGTGTTTATTTCTTTGGTGCTTTATGAAAATATCAGCTCCTGATTTTGACATGAGATCCTTGCAGAAATAATTCTGGATATTGGAGGAGGGGGGAGGTCCATGTATGTATCATAGTATGAAAGATTGCATGCATATTGGTTTAGAATGGTAATGAATTTTCCAAGTAGTATATATTTTAGATTGACTATAAAAGTACAATGTAAATAGCCATTGCTTTGATTTCTGAATTTATATCTTCTTTCTCTAACTTGAGGACATACTGAAGTTAGATAACTTATGAGATTTATTTTACTTCCAACAATTTGATTTTACCAAAACAGGGACTAAATTATAAAATCAGCCTCAGCTTTCTCTTTAATCTCTTATACGTGGATAATTATACCAGCATATATCTCAAGTTGTAAGGATTTCATTTAAATTTGGGAGAGGAATGGTCACCGTATGTTTCTAATTCCATTTGCTTGAGAGCAATGAGAGCTAATTGTGATCAATTTGTTTTGCAGCTCAGTGTGCAGCAACTGAACAAGACAATTAGGTATATGCACCATCATAAAAAATATCAAAAGGTAAATATTTTTATGTTCCAGATATAAAAAGAGTATAGAGTATTTCTTGGTAATATTCAGCTGTAATTTTTATAATAATTTAATGGAAAGGATGACATTATAGAAAGTTAGAAGATGGTGTTGCCAAATGTGAGGAATTATACAATAACAGTAAACTTACAAGCTTTGTTATTTATTGCAATTGACTGCATGAAAATCTTGGTTTTGATGTGCGTGAGAATCATACTATTCAGTTCTATGCTGTGATACAATAAATTTTATCCTGATAAACTGCTTGGAATGTGACCTTGTTCAAGATTTAGAGGAAAATGCAAGGGAAATTGACGTCAAATCTGGACTCAGTTCTATGAAGCCTTCTTTTTGTTAGTACTTTTACTGCTATAGCAGTGATATGATTAATGACGAGTAAGAGTTAATTTGGAATATAAGATCTAAATAAAATAAGAGCACTCGTTTCTAGCACTGATGATGTTACCTATGAAACGTCTGTAAAAAAACCCATCAAGCTCAGAGAACATAAAGGACCCTATAGGTCAACCCTGAGCTACGAATATTCTATTACTACAACTCACTTCTTTAAAAAAGTATACTGAGAAATACAATGCTACATGGCTCAGCCATTCAAAACATATCATCTGTTTTGAATGTCTGAATTGAAACACAGATGCTTATATTATTCTCTGCTTGACGTGAATGCTCATTTCCAGAGAAAAAGATAAAAAAAACCTTTGTTCTTCAATTCTATTAATCCAGAAATCCCCAAGTAGCACTTGGTTGATGTGTTCTATTTATATCACCCTTCTAATATCTTAGACACTTGTATAATAAATCATCCAATTTGAAATAGAGATTTTAAAAATAATTGTGTTTAAATGTATCATGTTCTCATGCAAACAGTATGGAAAGAGTTTCAATTGCCTTTCTGTCAGCCTCTTGCAAAATTTATCTTTGCGAGCATATGTGAGAACTGTAACTCCCATAGTCCCTAGCCAGGATTCCCAATCATTGGAAGTGCTGACTAAGAATTATAATTTCAATCTATTTTGAGGATTCCAGGTCAGAGTGCTGGGTTAAAAGGCAATATAATATATAGAGAAAAGTGAATATAGTGAATCAACCACTCCTAAAATATTTCTAATGGAATCTTCTGTAAATTACAGATGGTTTTCTACATTGAAGCATGTGAGTCTGGATCAATGATGGAAAATTTGCCTAATAATATTAATGGTAAGTGAGCAGTCAGTAATTTGATCTGGAAGCCAGTAAGTAATACTAGCTTTATTATGAAACCTTAACATAATGGGACATTTGAAGGAAAATTTTTCTATTGTAAATTCAAATTTATTTCCTAGAAAGTAATTTATGAAATTTATGAATGTACTGATTCAATTTGGGTGCCACCTTACTCCAGTTGACTTTGAGAGGCTCACAGCAATCAATAACATTAAAACCACAGAACAAAAAACAAACAACCAAAGCAAGCACAAAAATAACTACAGAATAATGACAAGATGACAATCCAACAACAGAAAACATAAGAAATCACAAGGAAGAAAGTCTTATCCACCCTACTCCCAAGTCTGGGAGATCAGCCAGGTATTCATGTGCTGGAATGCCCTACAGATCTCAGGTTGGGACTTCATTCCAAAGGGGAGTTACCACTACAGAGGAGGCATGCTTCCTGGATCCTGAAAGATAACACTCTTTAATTGAGTGGTCCTGGAGCATGTACCCTGGGCTGGATTGTACCGGATAGGCAAAAATCATGGGCAGCCCTACAGATATCCAGGCCCTACACCATGTAGACTTTATAGATGATAATCACACCCTAAATTGCACACAGAAGCACTCTGTGAAGCAATACTGCCATGGAGCAAAGGGATCACATGGGCATTTTGGAAGCTTCTGAGTGGTCTTCAAGGGCAAACCCATGTACAGCACCTTGCAGTAGTTGAGATGTGAGGTGACATTTGTCTGAACAGATTAAGAACTATGGACTTGACTGTTATTTGAAGAGTGAAGTTTTGACTGGTTATATCCAGTTAAATGACAATTGTTAAACTGGGTTTCCATTGTAGTTCATTTCAGCAGATGGGATATGTGTTGACAGTATAATTGAACTACTAGTTAATTATGGTTTAAAAATAGAGAACTTTGGCTAACTTGCCACTGGCTGATATTTTGCTTATTTTATATTTTTTTCAGTCTGCGGGTTGAACTATTCAAGTTTTCTACTAGCACTTAAAACCTTACATTTTGGGAGGCATCAATAGTATTTTGTGAATAGAACTAAAAAAAACTTGTGAAAAAGTAACTTTGTGATCAATCCTCACATTTACAATCTTTCTGGTCTATAAAGCAAAGAAAGGATGAAGCAAGATCATAAACACAATTGTGGTTTTACTTGGTAACCACTTTGCTTAACAACTGAATTGCCAATCCCAATTGTTTTATTTTTATGTATATGCAGGACTGTGTTTATATGTTGTTTATAGTATGTTTTAGGTGTGTGTCATGTATGTGTTTCACTTTGAGAGAGGGCAACTAAATTTCATTTTTGATGTG
>JANHFO010002546.1:174850-190337 GCA_032468095.1 Pareas carinatus
ATTGCACACTTGTTGCTGCCATTCTGACTGTTTTTTATAGGCACCCTTTGGCTCATCTGAATGGGGAAAAACAGCATGGGTGGGAGTGGGAGTGCATTTCCTGACCTGTCTGGGAGACTACTGAAAATGACAGATAAAGAAGGAAAATTAAAATGAAAGGAAAACATAAATAAACAAGGAATAGATATCACATGGTGGAAATATGCAGAAATTAAATCAAGATTCGAACGAGCTAAATTACAATATGGTATGTACAAAAAACAAATGCAATTTGACAAAGCACTACTAAATTCTGACGAAAAAGTAATTAGAAGAGTATATAAAGTGCTACTTAATATGCAAATGGAGGAAGAACAAGTAAAGAAAATGATGATAATTTGGGTAAAAAACTTTGGACATACCATAGATTTAGATGATTGACAAAAATTATGGAAACAAAGCTATAAGTTAACCCTGTCAACAACATATAAGGAGAACCTTTACAAAATGTTTTTTAGATGGCATATAACGCCAGAAAAAATAGCAAAGATCGCAAAAAACAATGCAGATAAGTGTTGGAAGTGTAAATCCAAGGTTGGAACCTGCTATCATATGTGGTGGACATGCCATGCAAAAAAATACTGGGCAAAAATCCATAAATGGTTAGAAGAAATATTAGATACAGAAACTGAACCGAATCCGGAAACCTTTCTGCTGGGCATATTTAAAGAAAAGGGAAACAAACAAGACAAATATATCACCTTGTATATGCTAACGGCAGCCGAAATAATTTTGCTAAGAACTGAAAAAATGAACACTTACCACAAGAACACGAAATTATAAAAAAAATATTGGATTGCGCAGAACTAGATAGACTTACAATGAGGTTGAAGAACAAAGAGGAAACGGACTATTACCAGACATGGACAAGATTTTATAAATGGTTAGAAAGCAAACAAGGATGTAGAAATGGAAGAGGTAGTAAGTATTGGACTGACGAATACACCCAAAAAACTACTAACAATACAAAATTTATTAGGAGTTTAGGAGGAAGAAGAGAACCGAGAAGATGGAAAAAGTCTAGAAGGAAAGAATAAGAAAGTAGTAGGAAAGGAAAGAATAGGAGAAACAAAACATAAGAAAGAGAGTGAAAGAGAGAATAGAATGTAGAAGTTGGTAGGGAGGACGTAGAGAAGAGTAGAAGAGGAAGTTGATAGGAGAAAGAAGGAAGAATGAAAAGTGGCCAATACTAGAAAGAGATTAACCTTAATTAGGGCAAGGCCACCAAAGAAGGAGAAGAACAGGGAGGGTAGATATATAAAGAAAGGAAGATAGATTAAGAAAAGATTAACCAATAAGAGTGAAATAGACGAAGAGGTTTTTAAGGAAGGGCAAGGAAGACGAAGATGAAAGATTAGGAAAGGGAAAAGAAAAAGAAGGAGAATGGAAGATAGGATAAGAAAGAGAGACAAGTAATACAAAAGGACAGTAAAAATAAGTAACTAGAACCAGAAAGCAAGAAATTCAATAAGGAAAGGGGAAAAGAAAAACAAAATAGATGGAAGTAAAAGATATAATAGGATGGTCGAAGAGGAAAGAAGTAAAGACTAGAAAGAAAGAAGGTAAACTTCACAAATCTTATAATTATTACAAGAAAAGCTAAAAGTAAATGGAAAACATGTCAACTTTGGGTTCATAAGATCCAAATCATGCAGCTGTTTATAAAAGATGAAAGGTCCTGATTGAGACCAACAATGTGAAAATAATGTGATTTTCGGAATTGAAACCAAAGTGACAATATGAATAAAAATGTTAAACAATTGTTATAAAATGCATAAAAAAGACGTAAATCCAAAGAAGGATTGAAGGTTAAAAGTTAACAATGAAGGGAGGGGAGGAGGAAGGGGTATATATGTAAATGTTGTGTGTAAATATTGTAAATGTTTTTAATGTTAAAAGTAATAAAGTTTATAATTTTTTTAAAAAAAGGATTATTTGAGGTCTTCGCAGTAAATTGCATTGACCTGACGACCTGATATTCATACTTCTTGTTTCCTTAATTCAGGTTGCTTTTATCCTGCCACTAAAAGCATGGATACGGTTGATATGGTGCCCATGACTGATCAGAGCCGTGCCCTTTTTACAACTATTTCACATATGATCCATGTAAAATGAAATCCAATTGCACGCTTGTTGCTGCCATTCTGACTATTTTTTATAGGCACCCTTTGGCTCATCTGAATGGGGAAAAACCTTAGCATGGGTGGGAGTGGGAGTGCACTTCCTGACCTGTCTGGGAGACTACTGAAAATGGGAGTGTTAATCTTATGACTTAACAGAAGTGGTTGGTCCAAGGTCAGGGATTTTTTACTGTGTTAATAAATGAAACAAGTGATTTAAACTTTGCACAGGAACAAGGCACCTATTTTGTCACTTAAAATCTATTTTCCAGGAGATCAAAATATTATGGAAAATCTGAGGACTGCAAATGAAATGCTGGGGTTTGCCCACAAAATTTTCTTTATAAAAAGTTGTATCTAATCATACATGTACTATACAGTTCCTAAACTTTTCCAAACTTTTAGCTCAGTGTTTCTCAAACTCAGCAAGTTTAAGATGCATAGTAGACTTCTTAATTCTGGGAGTTGAGGTCCACACATCTTAAAACTTGCTGAGATTGAGAGACACCACTTCAGCCATGCAGTGTTATTTTGCAGTAGTCCAAGCCCCCCCCCTCCACAAAAACATTTTCAGAGAATATTAAGAGCCCATAGTATTTTAGAAGCTGTGTTACACAGAGACTATGCTGACTAGCAAAAAATGCATCAAATCAAACTGCTTGCTCGAAATCAAGATTTCAGCTGATCCATCAGTGGGGTGTGTTAAGAAAAAGAGGCTTTCTGACAAAGAGACTGGAGATTTATAGCTGACTATAAGAGAATATCCACAGCATATTTTCAGAATTTCAGTTCCCAATTCAGAGAAAAATTTCTGCCTTAATCTTTTTTGCCACTCGCCAGTTTTTCTCTTAAACATTTCCTGACATTTTTGTTTGCTTTTCCTATTTCCTTTTGATTCTGGCAAATCATTAGGCAACACAGAATTGCTAAGCTAAGTAGTATGGTTTGATCCTGTGACCTTTGTTCTCTAAAGAGCTTAGTAAGCTAATAGGCTTTCCTGCCGCTGTTAGACTTGTCTGAGTTTTAAATGTCGTCATCCTTAAAAAGCAAGACAAATTGCACTTTTCCCCTTCCTCTGATGATGTCTCCCACCCCTCATCCTTCAAGGGCAGCTGGAAATCCATTGCTTAGAGCCTGAATTTATTAAACTGAAATTTAACCACTAGAGTAGCACTGGTTTCCAATGGTAGTTGATACGGTATGTTTCTTGTTTTTCATTCAGAAAATCCAGTCCAAAATACTCAAGAGGTTTCTACTGAAATACACTCCATTGATCCAAGTGGGCTTGATAGCCTAACTTTCAACTTTATGATTCAGTGAATGTTTTATTTATAGAAACGAAAACCAGACTTTTTAGGTTATAAGGGCTAACTTTATGTTTTTCCTTGTCTTGGAGATCTCCAATATTTAATATGGCACCGGGGGAGAGGGGATCCAGAAATGAGCTGGGAGTAGCATAGAGTTAGGAGTCTGATCTTTGCTAGAAAAATCTTCTTGGAAGTTTGTTTTCAGCTGAAAATGCTGGAGCTTAGAAACCACAACGATTTCTCATTGAAGAATGAATTTCAGGCTTCCTGGCTTCTGAGTTCCATGACTTTCTTGGAATGGACACCTAGATGGCTGTCTCCTCCCAGTTAATGAATATATTCACCACACAAATCACATACAATAAGTTCTATCTGCCCTCCACCCCCCAAAATTCATTCTGCTGGCTATTACAAAGCCATTTATGAATGCATGTTTTTCTGTAGAATGGATAAATTGCCTTTTGTGCAGTCTTGCATGTGCCTCAAATACAAATCCAGTTAACTTCAAGGAGGCTTATTCCCAGGTAAATGATAGGATTCCATTTTCTTAGCACAGGCAAATCACACATTTTGAGTCAGATAGTCTGCAACTTTGGAACCACTTCTGAATAAAAGACAGATGATCCTTCACTTCCACTTTCTCCTCCCACTTCTGCGGGGAACTATCTCGCTTTGCATGTAATGAGTCTATCTCATATATTGGTTTCACCTTTTAAGTTGCATTACTGAAATAAATGAACTTTTGCACAATATTCCAATTTTTTGAGTTTCACCTGTAATCGCATTCCATTTATATCCTAATTTTATAAAAATGGCACTTGGAAAGTGCAAATTGTCTACCCAAGTAAGAGTTTCAACTATCACCAAGCAAACATGGAAAAGTTTTTCGAGTTTCACCTGTACTTTACCATCTATTAGTTAATTGGCTCTGATTCAGTGTATATGAGAGCTATTTAAGCCTTATTCCTGTATGATTTACCATAGTCAATACTATATACAAGGATGTTGCATAATGCTCGCATAACAAATCAATCTTCAATTTTTTTATGCCTTTGAGTGCTTTTACAATGTGTGCATTAGGAGTAAAATATTTTAAAAAGTAAACACACTTTCAAAATTAAATCATTTCATTGTTTCTCTGCAACACCCCTCCCCTCCCACTTACAGGTAATTTTAGAAATATGTATGTGAAAAATAGAAATTCATAGCACAGTTTCTGAAACAGGATCCATCCAACAGCAATAATAATAATAATAAATTTTATTTATATCCCGCCCTTCTCCCGAAGGACTCAGGGTGGCTTATAGGCAGTTTAAAAATGAATAAATACAAAGACAAAGACAACTTAAGAACATATTAAAACAATTAAATGAGCCTGATTAGATTTAAAAGGGGGAAGCAATAAAAACCATATTCCAATCGAATTTAAAATTGAACACAGGAGGACAGGGCGCGGCTATTCAATGCCCGCTTGCTGAAACAGATGGGTCTTCAGGGCACGGCAAAAGGTCCGAAGGTTGGTGATAACTCGTATAGCAGGGGGGAGGTCATTCCAGAGGGTGGGTGCCACCACAGAAAAGGCTCTCCCCCTGGGGGTCACCAGCCGACATTGTTTGACTGACAGCACCCGGAGGAGGCCCTCTCTGTGGGAGCGAACAAGCTGGCGGGAGGTATCAGTGGGTTGAATGTGATCCTGCAAATAACATAGCAGTTCCTTTTGTAGTCACAGTATATCTGAAAAACATGCAGGTGTGAAAACAAGTATCTAAAAGGCCACAGGCTGGTTTCAAATTTTCCCCTTGATATTTGAACTGAAAGCAAAAATCTTATAAATCTTTACAGATGGGTTCCTCTACAGTTTGCTAGGAGTTGTGTTTCTTCATCCTCTTCTCATTTGAACTAGCTAGACCTTTCCTTGCATGAATCTAAAATAAATCCATATCTTAAAAATCAAGCTGTTTTTGAAAGTACAAGTTACAATTCATTAAACAAAATCTTGTCACGCACCAACAAAGGGATCCCTGAACAGGAATTTCCATTCAGGGCATGGCTGATTTATGTGTCTGAGATGAAAAGGGCTCTGCTTTGCTCAGTGATGAATAGCTGAGCCCGTGAAGTCTTGATAGAATTTTTATAATGAATTATGAATCCGTCCTGTGAGGTTCTCCACTTTGTATGTGAAAAAAGAAGAGCTGGCAAGAAACTGATGTTTATACAAATCACACAAGGTGACTAATTCAGACGGGCAGAAGTCCCAGAAGCTGAGTGAATTTTGCACCATCAGCTGATAAGTCATGTGAATAAGTCACTAGAGGAATGTTCCACTCAATTTTTCACATGACAATGTCTCATGTCAACAAAACTGCTGTTGCTGCTGTTTTAGTTGCAGAATCCTGGGCAGAAGTGTGCAATTTTTTCTGGGTCAAAGGTCATACTTGTCCTTTGGCTAAGCTCCTGGGACATTCTTCCAATCAGCCATGATTCAGGCCAGGACAAAAATGAAATCTGACATGATTTTCTTGATAGTTATAGTCAGTAAGTTAAATATAGTTTATATGATTATACTCCAGTCATGGGTGTAATAGTCGTCTCTTTTCGTCTTATAAAAATGATATTTGCAAACATTTTGAAATCACTTAGAATCTCACTTAAAGCTTTTGGGGGCCGCCCGAGACTGGGTCTCAGTTCTGGTCAACAGAGCAGACAGAACATTTCATGGAGATCTTGAAACATCTTAATTTTTCCCTTATAACAAATTGTAAAGATACACATTTTCCATACAATTTGCAGCTGCTGATTTTTATGTGTATGCATACATCTTAAAGTATAATAAAACTAAATAGAAAGCTATTTTTGTTGGGATGTTGGAAAAGATTGAAGGCAAAAAGAGAAGGGGGCAGCAGAGGATGAGATGGTTAGATAGTGTTTATTGACACAATGAACATGAATTTGGGCAAACGTCAGGAGACAGTGGAGAACAGGGGAGTGGGTCTGGCGTGCTATGATCCTTGGGGTCACAAAGAGTTGGACACAATTTAGCATCTAAACAACAAAGCTAACAGATCTCAGCATAACAAGATATGCCTTCCCAGTCTACTTTCTAACTCAAGGATAAGTAACCTCTGGTTCCCGAAATCCCTTTGTGAGGCCATTGGAATCCATCTCACCATGAGTCTTGGAAACTGAAGGCACATTTTCTCACAATTTTATGAACATAGTTTGAAACTAATTTGATGAAGCACCAGACCACTTCAGCAGTGTAATATGTGGGCTGAGTTCATTCCTTTGTTTGCTAATACCTTTCTTGACTCAATTCAAAGTGCTTATATGAGCCAGGATGGTGCAGTGATTAAAAGCAGCCCTGCAGGCTATTTCTGCTGACTGCCATCTGCCATTAGTCATCAAAAGTTCAGCAGTTCGATTCTCACTGACTCAAGGTTGACTCAGCCTTCCATCCTTCCGAGGTTCGTAAAATGAGGACCCAGATTGTTGGGGGCAATATGCTGTGTAAACTGCTTAGAGATTGCTACAAAGCACCATTAAGCAGTATATAAGTCTAAATAAATAAATACATAAAATTTACAACACTTCTGTGATTTAGCCCCAGTTTGCAGCCTTCACCCTCAAAAAGTTGAATGTGGCCTTTGACCTCCCCAAAACGGTCCCTCCAGGTCCAAATGCTAAGTGCAAATGGGCAGCTTCAATGTCTTTTCTTTTAAAAAAATGATACTGGTTCCTGACCTTTAAATTGCATTTAGACTAAACAGACATTCAAACAGAGCATTTCATATAAAAACTTCAAATTAATCATTCTCTATTAAGTAGAACAAATTATCATAGCCTTATCCTCTTGGTTAGTTTATATTTTTCCTATTCTACAAGAACCTGTCCTACTTTTATCTCCAAGCAAAAACAAAGAATTACTACACTGGCTGAAAGTACAGAGTTGTATCTAGAAACATTATTTCAGTCAAAGTGGTTTCACATGACCAGACAAGATTATTTTGGCATAAGTTCATCACATGAGAAAAAGAGAAAGACCTGGTGTTCAGTTTCCACCCACTTCCCTGCTGTGACTTATACAGAAACCAGATCAGGTCTAAGTATTATTTAATCCAAGCACAGTTTAGGATAGTCTAAAATTGACCACCAGCCATCAATTTAGGCATGAAGCTATAGTGCATGGTATTCATGCAGTTGGATACAGTGCTTTGGACTAGCTCCTCTTCTTGGTTGCTCCTCACCTCTCTTTTATGGCTCCTACCTTTCCATCCTGTTTTAAGCCCCAGGTTGTTTTTTTCTTCTTTTCTTAACTCACACTTTAAATCTATGACCCAGGGATTGAAAGCTTGGTAGCTCTAGGTAACACTCACCCGCTAAGAATATTTCTCTTAGTATCCCAGTATGCTTCCTGTTCCTAACTTGCTAAAAAGATTCCATAAATAAATGGAAAGCTGCCATGTTGCCTAGGATGAAAATGTGCCCACCTGTCCAGAAAAATAAAAAAGAGAAAGAGAACTGAGGGATCAGAACATCCTATGACATTATAAGAATCAACCTCATTAATTTTGTCTTCTGGAAAATGAGCATTTTGTGAGTTACCTTGGCATGCCAGTTTCCATGGCAGTCATTATGTAAGGCGCTCTCAACATTTTATACATTTATATATTTATAAGTCAACCCCAAAATTATTTGCTGGTACTAAGGAATATTTAAAGAAGATTTAAATCTTTTGAATAGGAATTTAATGGCAAAGTTGAGTATGATAGAAAACAAGCACATCTGAGAGAAGGAATGTCCTCAAACAACACATGGTTTATATTACAAATTCACACAATAATGCAGAATTATTTGTAGAGATAAAGACAGTCCATACAGATAGCCCGATCATTTCCAGACCCTGAGTACAAAAGGTTATCTTGTAACCTTCTAAGCTGCTTTATCAGACTGATATAAGAGGACTGAAGTGGGGCTATCTGGGTAAGTAAAGCTTTTCCACTCCAAAGTCTTTGTTAATGTGGGTTTCCATTACCGTAAAATACACAGTATAAATCAAGAAAATAAATAGATTTCTGAAGGTCTTCTTAGATCCCAGATCTCATGAAATGCTATGGTAAAGATGACACATTTCTCAATGCTAGGTTTAACTGAAATTATACATCGCTGGATGGTACATTTTTGTGTGACAGATAAAGCCGGTTACACTGAGACATCAACCTGTCAGTCCAGCAGAGCTTCCTAACACAACTATTGATTTCAAGCTCTGCTACAACAGTTTAGCATCTTAACTGGTCAATGGTAAGCCAAACAGCTGCCAAAATTGGATGCCAAACAAGATAGGCAAGCAGGCAAGCAGGCAGATAGATATAGGTATTACTTGATTAACAGTAGTAAATGGGACATCAAATTCTATTGCTAAGTGTGACATCATGTGATGGCAATCCTGGCATTCCCCAAAGTTACTGTTAGGTGAGGATTGCATTTTACTAAGAGAGTCCCTGGAGGTTCACAAGCAGACCATCAGGTAGGTAAGTGGCTGCTGCCTGGAAGGGGGGGCATGAAAGTGGTCCTCAAGGCATTGCAAGTGCAGGAAGCCTGCTGGTTGGGGAAATGGTGAGTGGGCATCAGGTGGGAGAAGAGTGCAAATGACTGACCACATTGACTTGCAACATTCCCTGCCAGCTTCTCCAATCCCCATTGACTTTGCTTGTGGGAAGTCAACAAGAAAAGTTGCACCCACATGACTATGAGACACTGCAACCATCATAAATGCAAACAAGTTGCCAAACTTCCAGATCACTATGAAAACTTCAAGGACCAGTTGCAAGTACAATTCATTTGGCATCATCACAACTTAAATTATTGCTGAACAAATAGTCCTTAAACAAGAACTGCCGGTAGGTAGGTAGGTAGGTACGTAGGTAGGTAGATAGATAGATAGATTAGACGATAAGCTGTATAAATTAGCATTATTTGGTGCCAGATGACGCATCACAAACATATACAAGAACCATCATCACGAGCTGAATTCCATAATACACAAGACTCAGCTTCTCATGGCCAGGTTGTATATGTCTCACTTTGTATTGTTGTGGATAGCTCTGAAGAGCCACATTCTGTACAAGAGTGAAATGTACAGAGGAACAATAGAAGAACACAACTATCCCTCAAATCAACTGTTTTTTCATAACCCCTATTATAACAATAATGAGGAATCCTATGACAGCTTAAAGACACAGATGGTCTGTAATTCCCAAAAGCCTTTGTTATAATAATGTTCCTTTACTTAGTCTTCTCCACTCATGTCATCTCTTCTTATGCTACTGCTTTCCTTCTTCATCCAGGTATAAAGGTGGCTGCCTTATGCAGAGTTAGACTCTGGCACACACACATCTAAACTGATTGCCAACAGTTCACTCTAGTTTTTAACAGGAATCTTTGTCATGCAAACGTAGACCTTCTCCTTTGGGGACATAGCCCCTCTCCTTTGTGAAGCAAATTACTGATGCAAAACTGTTTTCTGATGCGCTACTGAGAATGAATTTATGAAGGATAATGGAGATAAATTTTGGAGGAGACATGGAATGAAAACATTTCTACATTAATTTATGGTCAATCTCTTGATTGTCAACTGTATCTTCATGACAAATTATTTTGCACCTGGAACTATAACAATGGGCATGAATTGGCTGTGATACAATGTGTGCAACTAGAGAATATAATAAAGACATGGAAAGAATATGAGAGACGGCCACTCAGATTTTTTTTTGTTAATATCAGTAGATACTATATTTATACACTGAGATTTATGTAAGTGAAGAGACATCTACAGCATCCCATGTCAGTTTGCCATTAGATGGGCATTTGGGGCCATCTTAGGTGGGATATGTGAGAATTTAATCACTCTGAGCTACTTAATTCATTACCAATTTTTGTTCTACTAAAGGGAAATCCAACCCATTGAGATTTTCTGTAACAACTATCAAAAATGACTTGCGCCCTTTCTGTTATATACTGAGGAGATGATGCTACAATGTCTAACAATCTGCCAGTAGGTCCATAACTTCAAGACTATTTACTTTGTGCCAGGGATTCTGACAATAACGCCACATCATTCATTCATGATTAGAGGCTCCAAATTACTATTCAAGTCTTTTCTTCCTTCCCAGAATGAACTTTCCTTGGATATTCCATTTATGATGGCAAATTAATTCTGTCAAGTAAATGTCCCAGAGGAGGATTGCACATGCTACCCGTCTGATCCACCCAGATCAGAAACTATTTTGGAGAGTTTCTGCCGATGCAGGAGATGATTTGAAAGAACTATCTAAACCAGGTTTGCTTCAGAAGAGCAGCCTTGCTGCTACAAGGCATCTGTGTCCCTGATAACGGGAACTGGTGACTCTTCTCCTCCAAGTTCTTTATAAATAAAGCAGAAAGTCAGCCTGGGCTCTTTATTCAGGAGATGGGATTTGATCTGATGAGGGAGGGCATCATCATCCATCTGCATAGTTTTGTCATCAACTTGGAGAAATAGCCGGTAGTTCTGAGGCTCCGAGACTTCAAATTTCTCAGCGCACTGCTGAATCAGCTGATGAGTCGTGGAGTCGGTCCGATATGCCAGTGTCCTTGTTTTGGCATCAGCCTCCATAAATGAAATCGCAATGAAATCCTGGAAACAAGGAATATAACTTTTGAAATAACATCAATACTCATCACGACTCTATGAAAATACAACTATTTCTGCATAAAATTCCTGTTCAGCCTTTTCACCACCAAAAATCGGGATACAATTCATTAAAAACTAACAAGCTGTTTTTAATACATTCCTAAAAGTTAGAACAGAAATAATACTATGGTAAAAAGGTGATTTTGAAGGTTAAAAATGTGGAAGAAAACATTAAAATATGGGACACGTATATAAGAGTAGACTGGAGAGGTTCAGCAATATCAGCTTTAGTACAAGCCTGGGTCAAGACAGTTAAATAATTGAAAGCCGGGTCCTATAAGGAAATGTGGAAGGAGTTAATGAGTTTTAGTTATATGAGCTGCGGACACAGAGAGTGCACTGGATTTCTTCAAAAGATTAAAGGATCTCACATGTTCTAAATTTTAATGAAACTAAGTAATGAGAGCTTTCCGTGCAGAATGCTCCAGATTTAACTCCTGACAGGGTCTGAAACTACGGAGCAGGGGAATTTCTTTGCAGGAAAGCAACTAAAGAGTATACAGGCAGTCCTCAACTTACAACAGTTCATTTAGTGACTGTTCAAAGTTACAATGGCACTGAAAAGAAGTGACTTGTGATCATCTTTCATACTTACAACTGCTGTGATGCTCCTGTGGTCACATGATAAAAATTCAGACGCGTGGCAACTGATTCATAGTTATGACAGCTGCCGTGTCCTGGAATCATGTGATCCCCTTTTACGACCCTCTGACAAGCAAAGTCAGTGGGGAAACCAAACTCAATTACCAACCGTGTTTCTAACTTAACAACTCCAGTGATTCACTTAACAACTGTGGCAAGAAAGAGAAAAAAATGGAGCAAAACTCATTTAACAAATTGCCACAGAAGGGCAATAGGTGTGAGGAAGGTAGTTATAGAAGGTAAAGGAGGAGTAACGAAGCATAGATGGATTAAGATTGAGAAAGAGCCACAAATTAGACTGAAATAAAAGCAGAAGATGGCCAGAGAAAGATTAATTGGAAAGAGCAGGATAGAGACGGAAGGCTTAAGTAGGTAAGGTTAAGGAATGAGAGGAGGAAAGGGTAAGAAAGGGGAGAAAGGAGAAGAGAAAATGAGAAGGATGAAAGGAGAGAAAGAGGAAGTAAAGAGGAAGTAGAGATGGTAATAGGTGGTAATGTTGGAGTAAAGAAGAAAGATAGTTGGAATAAGATTGAAGACTAGCCAAAAGTTAAAAACAGGAGAACTACAGAATGGCTAAAGAGGGACCAACCAGAAAGAGGAGGTGGTGGATGGTTCAAGTAAGTAAGTTTAGGGTTTGGGATAGGTAAGAAAGACGAGAAGGCAAAAGAGTGAGAAATAAGGTAAATAGTTTATAAGAAAACAAAAACAAAAAAGAGAACAAAGTAGAATAATTTACGAAAAAAGAGATGAGAAAGAAGAGAGTAAAGAAAGAGGAAGTAAGAAAAGACAAAAGGAAAGAAAGGGGGAGTATTTGAAAGTAGAAGGGAAGGTGGGGGAAAGAATTTAGAATTTATAATACATGTAATATAGAATTAATAACCTAACAGTTAGTAAGGTTACAGAAACGGCACTAAAACAAGCAAAATATATATAAAGACAAGACACACTCCGTTTTGGGGTTCCATAACAAATAGTAAATGAAGAAGTAACTTGAAACCCCAGTTAATTAAAGATTACAGATTATACTAAAGCATGAAATATGACTGTAATGTGTAATGTAAATGTAATGTAGTATTATAGAATTAAAAAAAAATGTCTTGCTTGGCAACAGAAATTTTGGGCTCAACCGTGACCGTAAGTTAAGTACTACCTCTATTGTAGCTTTTTAAATATAATGTTTTATATGTATTTGACAATTTAGTATCTGTTAAAGTTAGGAGAGGAATATTGTAAAAACATTGGCATTTTAGAGTGTTGATTATTAGGGCTTTATTAATATTTTCTGTTTAAATCTAGAGAGAGGTTGCTATATGGTTATTTTCTCTGGACGAAAAGAAAATCAGAGGTCATCTCTTTTAGAAATTTGGCTGCTGTATTATTTAATGTCACATTTACTTTGTATTGTTATTCTATTCTCCATTGTCCCTTTTATGTTAGGATGCATTTTAATGTTTGATCTTGAAATGTAATATTTAACAAGGGGGAATAAAAGAAACTGCTAATCAGGGTAGACAATGCATAGCAAGATAGACAAACGGTCTCCAGTCTGGGATAAAACCATTTGTTTTGATCAAATTCCTCATAGCTTGTAAAGATTGGAGATTCAGAAGGCAACTTTTGATTGTAGTATCTGAAGAACTATTTACAATGTGTAAAGTAGCACAAAAACAAGATGCTCCCTGTAGTAGCACAAAAACAAGATGCTCTCTAGATGAACTCATGCAAAGCTTTGAGGAAAACAGTGTTTGCTGCCACCGCGAGGTTGATAAAGCAGGAAATCTTAAATACTAAACTGCATTAGGGCAGCTCAAAAGTTACAAATAGATGTCACGAGTCAGGTTTCGTAACAATTCCACCAACCGATGCTAATTATCATTGCATTTGTAAACAACAACACGTAACTATTCCAAGGACTTTTGATAAATCGCCTTGATACTATTCATCAGTCTTATCCATTGTCTTTCCAGGCTGTGCAGTGCCTTGGTTTCAGACTGTGCAGCTGATGGTCATATAAGACCGTTCTAAAATCCTTCAAAGCAGTGCCATCTTTAGCTAGAATTGGGTATAGCTGTCTTTCCACCTGCAGCATGGCCTCAGGAAAACATGCATTTGATTTAAGGGGTTACTGACACCTGTATCCACACAGACTTTAACAAAATGACAGAAAAAAGAAGGGACCTTGAAGTTCTTCTAGATCAATCGCCTGCTTCAGCAGGAGACCCTACACCATTCCGGACAAATTGCTGTCTGATTTCTTCTTAAAAATCAATGATGAGGTATCCACAATCTCTGGAAGCAAGCTATCCCAACAATTAATTGTTCTTGTTGTCAGGACATTTCTCCTTAATTCTAGGTTGAATTTTCTTTTTTCAGAATCTCCCATCCATTATGTGTTTTGGACAATAGATTGACCCCTTGTCTCTGTGTCAGTCTGTTAAATATTGGAAGACTGCTATCATGATACCCCTAATCCTTCTCTTTATTAGATTAGACATACCTAGTTTCTGCAATCATTCATTGTACAGTTTCACCTTGAGACCCCTAATCTCCTCTTTCTCTTCTCTGAACTCTTTCTGGAATCTTAACATCTATTTGACTTCAGATCAAAAGAACATTGCAGCTTTACTGTTCCCCCTTTTTCCTTTGGTATAGTTAAGCATGATCACTTTTTTCTAGTCTATCATCTTGCCCATTATATACCTAAAGTTGATGAATTTTTTCTGCTAATCATTGTCTCAAGGACAGCAGTCTGCTTTTATTTGACCCACGATTCACTGATTGACTGCTTGCAGTCCATAATTACTTAGTAACCATCTCCACCTCCATTATTCAAAAGCATTTGTCCTTTTCTCTGACTTCCCCAATACTAGCCTTCATTTTATTTCATTTCATAAATTTATATGCTGCCCATATCACTGTCCAAAACAACTCTAGGTGGCTACATAGAATTTATTTATTTATTTATTTATTTGTTCAAATTTTTATACAGCCCTTCTCCCCAAAGGGACCCAGGGTGGTGTACAGCCATTTAAAACACATTAAGCATAACAAAGACAATTTAAGAAGCAATTAAAAGTAATATAAATAACAATGCTAAATTTAAAAAAACCACAAAATACAACCAATTTCAGCCAAAATATAAAATTTAAAATATTTAAAATTTCTATCGTATTAAAACGGAGAAGGCGTGATTAGGCCAAGCCAGCCTGTATAAAGAGGTAGGTTTTTAAAGCATGGCGGAAAGCACGGAGGTCCGAGATAATGCAAATCTCTGGGGGGACGTCATTCCAGAGGATGGGAGCTGCCACAGAGAAGGCTCTCCCTCGAGGATCGCCAGTCGGCATTGTCTGGCTGATGGCACCTTGAGAAGACCCTCTCTGTGGGAGCAGACAGGTGGGTGGGAGGTATTCGCTGGCAGAATGCAGTCCTGTAGATAGGACCGCATTCTACAAGTCATACTAGGATACTAAATAAAACCCCACCAGTTGGGGGGGGTTGGGAATAGGCGGAACTGTTTTGCGATGGTTCTGCTCCTACCTCTCCGACCGGTCGCAGTCAGTATTGACAGGGGGGCAGGGGTCGGTCCTCTCGCCTCTCCTGTTCAATATTTATATGAAGCCGCTGGGCGAGATCATCCGTGGCTTTGGGGT
>JANHFO010002546.1:190437-201520 GCA_032468095.1 Pareas carinatus
CCCATCATCATAAACTGTTTTGTATTCTGTCTTGTTATAAGGGACCAATAAGTTGCTTAAGAAAACAAGTATAAAGCCGCATTCTGTACCAGTTGGAGCTTCCGGACGCGACCCAAGGGGAGCCCCATGCAGAGAGCATTACAGTAGTCTAGGCGGGCCGATTGTGTGTATATGTATGTATGTATGTATGTATGTATGTATATATGTATATGTATTTGACATTGAAGATGTAACAACTAGAAATGTAAAAATGTTAATGGTGTTTAATATGAAATGTATATACCAATAAAAGATATTAAATAAAAAAAAACTGTGAACAGTAATAAGAGAAAGACAAAGTTAATGTTCCATACTTGTGAATTCCCCCTTTGTGACCTTCTGACAAGCAAAGTCAAGAAGGGAAGCCGGACTCGCTTCACGATGGCCTAAATCGCTTAAGAATCGCAGTGATTCGCTTAACAACTGCCTGGCTTAGCAAGGGAAATTCTGGGTCTTGATTTTGGCTGTATGCCGAGGACCACCTGTATATTTATTACTCTCGAGAAAAAAGGCTCCTCCTAGGGGATGCTGCTCTAATTATTGTGATATTTGTTGTCACTGAAGTATCATTATCTTTCAAAATGTGGTCTAAGTTTGCTATTGTCTTCCTCCAGTTTAAAACCATACTTTTATTTTTCTAATCCAGTGTCCCTTAATGTATGTTCAGCATATAGGTTGAATAAATAAGGGGAGAGCATACAGTCATGTCACACTCCTTGGACAATATGGAGCCAGTTTGTTTCAACATATTCTGTCCATACTGTGGCTTCCTGGCCTATGTATACTGTACGTTTATCATGAGGACAATGAGATGTTTTTGGATTCCCATTTTTCCAGGCACTTTCCATAGCTTGATATGATTGACACAATCAAAGGCCTTTCTATAATCAATGAACCACACAATGACTTTTTTGGTACTTTTTTCTCAATTACCCAGCATGCATCAGCAAGAGTGCCTTACATTGGCATCTTTTTTTCCATGTAGGGCTCTAATCTGCTTTGGATTATCCTAAACATTATTTTCTACCCTGTGGAATTAAGAATATTGTACAATAGTTTGCATACTCTGTTAAGTCTTTTTTTTTTGAAATGGGATGTAGATTGACCTCTTTCAGTCCACTGGGCAGATGTGTTGCTATAGCTTGGTTAGAACCTTTACTGAATCTTTTGTTGCATGCCATCTTTCAGTTGGCATTCTATCAGTTCCTATAGCCTTCTGCTTTGGTAATGACCAGAGTGCTGTTGCAACTTGATCTTCTAATACTAAAGGTTTTTGTAATAAGGAATATCTTCTGAGATATCTTGGATGTTGACGTCTTTACTGTATTTACTTCATTAGACTCCTTTCATCTTCCTTTGGTCTCCTTTGACTTGGTTACTATCTGTCTATTGGCTTAGTTCAAGGTGTGCCAAACCTTTTTCTGAATTGAAACATCTTTAGAAAGATTTTCCTTGTTTGTCAATGTTTGTTTCAATCTTCAGTGTCTTTACAATTGTTTCTATAATGTTACTTCTTGTTTCTTTCTAACACTCTTTGTGAAGTTCTTTCTGGGATTTTTGTCTTTTTTGTCTTGTCTTTTCTTCTTGGCAATTTCCATAGTTCTATCTGGTTTGCTGATGATGTCTTCTTAAAATTCAACATTAACCAAGATTTTTCACTGCTCATTCACTTTTTTTCTACACAGATGTTATGATATAAGAGCTTTCATTTCATCATGGTAACTTGTTTTATCTTCATTTGCTTTGGGAAGATTCTTCTGTGATTCTTCTGGATTATTACTACCATAGCTGTAAATTTTACTGTGATTTTTCTAATATTAGATATATCTATTAATTTCTTTTACTTCTTATTATTCTATTTGTTGACTGAGATTCTCTTCTTTCTTGCTTGATATTGGAAGATGGCATGCTGTCATTGCAGTCCCAAATAAGGTTCTCTTTCGTGATATTGCACGTAGAACTTTTAGATTTTTTTTAAATCCTACCTTTATTATTTTTATATATAACTCAGGATGATGAACATATCTAATACTCTTCTGTTTTCTAGCCTGATACCTTAACCACTACATCAAACATTTTGCAGTTTGCCGTAGAATTCCTCAACACTTTATGGCATAATAATTGTATCAGGTTGAAACACTTAAATAGCATAGATATTTAATGTACATGCATCCATTCTGGAAAAAATGACCCTAAAACTAATTAAATTACAACCATATATGTACTTAGCAATATTCTTTTTGAGTATTATTGTCACTCCATTCCACCATGTTTCAACATGGAAGTTCACCCTGACTGACTCAAACCTGTTTGAAACAGAATGGTATATCGCACAAAATATCTTAATTATTCTTGCACACAAATATGAAACCACTGCAAACAGTTGGTTGCCTCCTGACAATTAAGGGTATTGTCCACACTCTATAACTATAAGTCAGTTTACTCTAGAGCAGGAATGTCCAACACATGGTTGATGAGCCACATGTAGCCCTGAACAGCTAGTAATATGGCCTCAGAAGATAATAAAAAATATTAAAACATAAAAATGTGTTATTTATAAACATTGACTATATATTTAATATGCAGTCCAAGACAATTCCTCTTCACTTAATCAGCCCAGGCAAGTCAAAAGGTTAGGCAACCATGGTTGAGGCACTAGGCTGTGGGTTCTAGTTCTGCTTTAGCCATGAAAGCCAGCTGGGTGATCTTTTGGCCAGTGGTTCTCTCTCAGCCCAACTCATCTTACAGGGTTGTTGTGGTGGGAAAAGCAGGAGGATGAAGGCTTGCTGAATATGTTCACTGCCTTGAATCATTTATAAAAATAATAAAGGCAGGCTACAAATAAATTAATAAAAAAATACAAAATAACCTCTTCAGTTTAAAATTGTTGTGGTGGCACAGTGGTTAAAATGCAGTATTGCAGACTCTGTCCACAGAGCCAGGAGTTTGATTGTGACCCATTCAAGGTTGATTCAGCCTTCTATCCTTCTGAGGTGGGTAAAACGAGACCCAGATTGCTGGGGGCAATATACTGACTATAAACTGCTTAGAGAGGGCTGTAAAACACTATAAAGTGGTATATAAAACTAAGTGCTATTGGTATAGGAATGAATTCTTAGAGGTTTTCTAATAAAGGGGATGTGACAGCTTTTCCAATGTAGTTGTTTTTGGAATACAGTAAATTACATGAAAAAATCTCATTGAAAATTAAAATTAATGTAAGATTCTAGTTAGTGTTAAGGTTAGAGTTTGGTTTCCTTGGAGTCAGGGCTGAAAACTGATGTCAGGGATAGATTCTTAGAGGGTTTCTTACTAAGGAGAGGTGACATATTTTCATTCAGACTTGTTTTTAGAATACAGTAAAGTTCCTTAATACAAAAATGCACCTCTAATTAAATCTTTATATGACATCCAAACTCACATAAATGTTACAGTCACGTCCATGCAATTTCCTTGGAAACAAGTTTTTTTTTAAATCTTTCCAAAATGTTTTTGCCATCTCCTTGTTTTGAAATGATTGGAAATAAATAATTGTTCTAATTCCTCCCAATCTCCCCGCTTCACACACACACACACACACACCCGATGGGCCATATTACAATGCTAAACAGTTGGGATTTCTCAGTTAAAATAGCTAAGGATTTCTTGCTGTGATAGAAGATAGAGAAGCTCTTAGATTTGGAGTAAATCTAAACTTAGAATTCAGACATTTTCAAGATTATATAAATGAAATGTGTAAATGGGAACCAATTTGGGCTGTTCACTGAAGACCACACCTTCATATACTCCAGAAATCTAACATCTAATTTTAGATTTGATGTAAGCTTCAATAAGGACAAACCCTGAATTGAAGTTAGATTAAATCTGTGAAAAAAGAGAATGAGCAAGAAGTGTAACAACACTACATGTCACAGATGTTTCTACTCTCATCAACAAATACAGCTTAATATAGCAAGTGGTTACAGGGTGGTGATCAGAAAGAGTCTTCTAAGTGATGGCACCCTACTGATAACTCATCTTGTCCATCCAGCACAACGTAGAAGTGCTTTGATTCTCCCAAGCTTTAAAAATAGTTATAATAAAAAATCCTGTTATTCATTATATATTATCCAGGTACTTAATTTGAGTCTTTATTTTCCAAAGCTCTGCTTATGCCTTACAAAATTGCTAAAGTCTTAAGAAGAGTACTACCAACTCCTTCTGCTTTTAAATTCTTCTGGAAGCTTTCCTCAAGAAAGATATATAATTCTTTTAAAGCTGACTGAGATGATCAATGCATAAAAATGAAAGATCCATGTCTCCTTACCTGAACAGATGATCGAGATGCCCGGGCTTTGTTAAGTGTTCTCCGTCTCTCCCAGCGGTGGATTGAATCTTGAACTTCAGTGCTTAGCTGTCGAGTGACTGCCATCTTATCATAGCTCTTGATAAGCTCTACTGCCCCATAAGTAGTGATTAAATAATAAGAACCTAGGAAAAATGAAGAAGCATAAATATAAACTGAGCAATTTTTAGTCTTTTGCATTTCATGCAGCTTCATATAAGCATTTCATGCTGTGTCTTCCTATGGCTTATTTTTAAATTGCCAAGTGACTACTGGTTATGTATATATTTAAAATTAAACCAGTTAGCAAACAAGATTTAAATATAGATGGGAATGTTTGTGAAAATATAGCATAAACACCTGGGGGATTATTCTGGTTGGGATAGAGAGAAAGCCAGGCTTGGTTTCTAACCAATTTGCTGGATTCAAGAAAATGAAAATGTAATGGAAATGGACAGCAGATGGCACTCTTACAACAGACAGGAAAGAGAAGTAAGCATTGACACACTGAATTCTTCTTCTACCAATCTCTTTTGTGAAGTATCCTTATACAGGCAGTCCTCAACTTACAACAGTTTGTTTAGTGACTGTTTAAAGTTACAACATAATATGACCGTTTTTCACAGTTGTGACCTGTGCAGCATTTCCATAATCATGTGATCAAAATTCAGATGCATGGCAACTGCTTCATATTCATGATGGCTGCAGTGTCCTGGGGTCATGTGATCACCTTTTGAGACCTTCTGACAACAAGCAATAACAACTGAGGCAAGAAAGGTCATAAAATGAAGCAAAACTCACTTAACAAATGTCTCACTTAACAGAAATTTGGGGCTCAATTGTATTCGTAAGTCAAAGATCACCTGTATTGTGTTTGTTTGAGAGTTTTTTCAGTTTTTTAATTCTGATATTTTGCATACCTGTAACATTTGTTTTGATTGCCCTTACAAGCATGTTATAAGGACAAGTAAAGACACATTGAAGGATGCATTAGCTCCTTGTTGCATTTGTCGTTTCAAATAGCACAAGGAGTTGCATTTCCTCCTGTTTGTCTTCCCTAAGCCTATTTTCTCATTTAATTCCAGAGATGCAAAAGTTTCCATAATATTTGGCAAACTGTTTTAATAATCTCCATCCCAAGTATTTCCTCATTGGACATTTCCCTCTTCTTTTTATAAATTGAGTTTGTGCACCTTCATCTGTTCATTGGAAGCACTGTCTAGCATTTTTGCAACACTGCTGAGAAGGAAGTAAAGGAGTATTTTTAGCCTTGTTCAACTTAGTATTGAACCATCTACATATTAAATTAAGTGTCCTCTTGCATGTGAAAACAACTTTTTAGTATGCAAATAGGTCTGATATACTGTATGTTTATGCAACATATCTCTGTTCATTGATGCAATACACTTACATGCCCACCATCAACAAATTCTCTACAACTGACTAACAAATCAAGTTAGACAAAACAAAATATAAATATGCAAAATATCACAGGTAATAAGGTGGAAAAACTCTCCTTCCAGCTAATAACTATAGCATATGATCAATCCACAAAGAAAGGTCCAAAAAAGAATCTGTATGAGAATATTTCAATGTCTATCAATTCTTACTCATCTTTTTCTCCTCCTTTATTTTTTTAAAATGCCTTAATATCATTATGTTTGTATGAGAATGTAAGGTATTTTCCATATGACTCCCTCTTAATTTTATTCATAGAAACTGTGAGGTATGTTGAACTAAGGGAGAATGACCAGCCTCAAGTCAGTTAGATTGATAGGATTGGGCTTTTGTAATCCTAGGCTAATCTCTTAACCTCTCTTACCACTGAATGTTTCTCCCAGATTCATGCCTTGTGGTTGTCTGGGCTGTAGCTGCCCAGATACGGTAGCCATAACTGAACTACTGCAAAGAGAAAATATCAGATATGTCTGTACGGTGCTTTTTTTGTAAGAAAAAAGGTGCCAGAACTCACATTTTGTTAATTTTTATTTAAAAAAATAAATATTTCAGTTCTTAACATAAATTTAATCTATTGTCTTTAAGGCAAAAAAGGTGCTGAAACTGTGTTCTGGTGCATTCTATGACAAAAAAAGCACTGTGTCTGCATTTCTGTCAGATTTTTGTTGTTGTATTTTCAGAAGAAAATCTGTTTTCGGAATGCAGCAGCTGAGCTGTTGGGAGAGCCACTTACAATTTCCCCGAAAGGAAGCTGTATATGTACTTCTACAGTGAAAACAACATCCTGATTAGAATATTAGAGACTAACAGGTTTGCACATCAATTCTGTACAAGGAAATACAGGGAAACAGACTCTTCTGTAGTCAGTGAGTTTTTTTTTCCTGAAGAGAAAAGAACAGAATTGTTTGCTAAGGCATTCTCTAAGGGCTCTGGTCTGATAAATCCACATTACTTTCATTTTTAAAGTGCCATATGACTTGTTTTTTCTCTTATTTATTCAGGGGAATCTTTCATTCTCTTTTCAAATGAACAAACTCCCTTTGGGCCATGATTAAATATTACCTAGGCAAAAACATGTGCTAGTGTCTCTACAGGGATTTCTGGGGCCCATGAATAGGTGCCAAAATCATTTGAAGAAACTTGCCAGTGTCATCATAAAAACATGCGGTAACAAATCTGGGCTTCAAAAATCCAGATTACGAGGAGCAAAGTAAAAAAAAAAAAGTTAGCTCTCTTTGCTGCTGTCAAGTGATCATTTATATCACAGTAGCCCAAATTAGGGAGGCCCAACATTTAGTTTTCAAAGGCCTACTGAATGAAGAAGATGAATATTCTTGAAATTAAACAGATTTTATTTCAACTGATTATTTTTATGCTGCTACTCATTATTTTTATTCCATTCTCGAATGGCAAGAATAATACATCTTCAAGAAGCATACACAATCCCAGTTACCTCCAAGTCATGATGCTATACATAATGCTACGCCTTGACTTACAATAGTTTGTTTAATGAGTGCTCGAAGTTACAATGGCTCTGAAAATTGACTTATGAATGTTTTTTCATGCTTGCAACCATTGTAGCATTCCCATAGTCACATAATCAAAATTCAGATGCTCAACAAATGGTTCATATTTGTAATGGTTGCAGTGTTCTCGGGTCATGTGATCACCTTTTGTGACCTTCTGTCAAGCAAAATCAATAGGGAAGCCAGATTCACTTAAAAACTTAACAACTGTGGCAAAAAAGGTTGTTAAATGGGGCAAAACTCAACAAATGTCTCATTTAACAACAGAAATTTTGGGTTCCATTATGGTTGTAAGTTGAGGACTACCTGTACTGTACTCTAAAAATAGTTATAACAATCCAAATAACCACTAGATGGAAGTCAAGAGCTACAGAGACCTCAAACCTTGTGTGCTCTTCAGATTAAATCTGAAATAAAGTCCTAATATAAAGACATACATAAAAATAATAACATTTATTTTTATTAATTTATATTGTTTCCTTAAATTAAATCTTCGTGAGTATTTTACTATTTTTAAATTTATCTTTTTAATCTACCTATGCTGTATTTTATTCTGTACAAATTCTTCTGCCATTCTTCTCTGGTGGAATGATACGGTATAATCCAATGAATAACAACAAAACAATAATCACAATTTATATAACACGTTTAGCTGTGTTTCACTACCTTACTGACAGAATGTGCCTCATCTTGTCTAAGGTTATACTAAGTTTAAGGCAGAAATGAGATCTAAATTGGATACTTCTTGATTGCGACCTATTTTATCAACCACTCAGCTCACTTTGTTATATGAAGTTCTCCTAACTAAGACTCCCTAATTAAATTGTTGCCCAGCCCAAGTCCACCCCTCCTCCTGGTATCTAGAGGTTGATATTATATAAAAATATATCCAGGAAGAATCAATTGTCCCACACATGAGATATGGAGCCTTGAATGGATGTTCAATGAGAATAAAATAGCTTCTTTTAAGTTGTGCTTGATTTCCTGTGACATCATGGACACATTGATATAGTTGTCTTGGCAACAGTATGGATGTTGTTTGCCCGTCTCTTCTTTCTAGGCTAGCCTAGATTGCTCAGTTCCCTAGTGGTCTCCCTATGTAAAACTGAACAGGACCAATTCTACTTAGTCTGTGAATATTAGCCAAAATAAAAATAGTTTATTAGGCATGTTTTATATTACTCTCATCAATATGCTCTCCCACAACCACATATATTTTTCACTCTACCTCAGAAGGCTGTAAGACAGGGTTGTCCAACTTGACAACTTCAAGATCTGTGGACTTCAACTCCCGGAATTCCCCAGCCAGCATGGCAGCTGAAGTCCATAAGTCTTAAAGTTGTCAAGGTTGGACACCTCTGTTGTAAGGCATAGTGCTTCTTGAGTGACATCACCAAGAAATATGCACTTGTAAATCTTGGTGTGTGTTTTTTTCTTTTGGGGTTACGGAGGTTAATGGGGATTAAGTTTATCTTAACTTTTGTGCATGAATCTTGTTATTTGTTTTGTATGTTTGTATTTTCTATTAAACACGCAATGTTGATGAGATCTGGAGGAGGCTGCAAGAAAGGAACTGGATAAGCCTCATGTGGCCTGTAAACTAGCAACTCCTGCGTTGCATCAATACACTGGAGTTCTTCCATACCTTCACCCAGCTGCAGAGCAGGGTCCATAAGTTCCATCATATACTCTACATTGAGAATCATCTCCGTCAGGTCACTGCGGGCCAGAACATACATGAGCACTGGAAGGAAGTCATCGGCTCCATGAGGCTTCCCTAAAAGGAGAACAGAGCTGATTCACTCAAAAATCTCTGTGTAGGAGGGAACAGTTGCTTGAACTTAAGAAAGTGTAACTTAGTTGTGCAATCCAAATAACCACTCCATGAATTAACCAGAGCACTTGGTTCTTACAATTGCCAAAACATGAATTAGAATAAAGACTGATGATGATATAAATATACAAACTGATTTGACTGCAATCCAGATTTTCCAGGGTTCTTTCACTGACTTTTATTATCTTCATCAGGTTTGAGAAATTGTCTGGGGTGTGAACCCAAGAACAGAACAGCTTGATCAGTCCAAAAACTGTTCCTGTAATTGCCATCGAGACACTCTGAGGAGTCTATAAACTCAGAGAAGGACATGACGAGATTCATACTCTCCTTTTCCCTAATGACTATTATGCCACCCCCTAGCATGAAACATAACATTTTGACTCTGTACTTCCATGAATTTACTTCTTCCCCGTTTAAAGCTAAGCTGGTAGTCACTACCTCATTTCATGGTAGCAAATGATATATGCTATAAGAAGAAATAGTACTCAGTGTTTTCTGTTATAAAAATACATTTTTGCAGAGTAAGAGTGCGACTGAAACAGTGCTCCATTACAGAAAAACATAATGTGTGGAAAGGATTCTTTGTATGGGGAAAGGAATAGAATTCTGACCAGCTATTATACTGTGAAATTATGGAAAGAGTTATTTTATATCATAAGAGAAATGAAGATCTAATTATGGAAGAGATCTGACTATTGTAAATGCTAACTGTGCAGTTTAGACAAAATATGATAGTCAGACTGAGTTCAAAAGTATACCAATGTTGAAGTGACATGCTATGAGATAATCTTCTGTTTCCAGATGTTCCCACCAATCACAGTCAAAACAGATTAAATAATGCTTTAAGCCCACTGTAATCAATAGGTTTAAGCATGCTTAAGTGGATTTTAGAACAGAGTCATTGGATTTTTAAAATATTTCCCTATTTGTCAGAAAACCTCAGAATAAATTGCTTTTCAAGCTGAGATTTAGACTCATGTGCAGCTTTAAATACTCTTTTATGGAAAACTCAAAAAAACATGAGAATAAATGCTAAAAAGAAAAATCTCTAGGTTAGGTGGCAGAGCTTAGAAGCATTAAGGCATCCTTTATAAGTTGTACCTTATGTTATCAATGGAATTTCATAATATTCAATCAACTTGCTTTCCAAAAACATAAAATATGATTGCTAAAGAGAAGTAAGGCTTCATTATTCCAGTAATGTTTGGTTAATTTTTTTTTGTACTGTATTACCACATTCTGTGATTACAGAGGACGTTTTCTTGAGTGTGGGTAGAGAGTCAACCGAATTATATGGCAGTACTTGATATGAGGGGTTATGAAGATAGGAGGGATATAATAGAGTTATAGACTCTTCCCTCACTCCATTATTCCTGAACATTAGTACCTGGGTTCATCCATCCTTTATTCTGAACAGAGAACTAAAGCATAACTGTAGTATGCAACTTGTTCTCTTATGCAATAATTGTACTAATTTTGATCAGTACTGTGATTAAATTCACTGAGAAAAGGACTATTAGTGGTTACTAGTTTCTATAATGGAAGTTTTGCTTCCAGAATCTCAGCTATGAGCTTAAATACTAGCTGCCAAAAACAATAATGAAAGCCAGCTGAGTAATCTTGGGCCAGTCATTCTTTGTAAGTCCAACTCACCTCACAGGATTGTTGTGTGTGAAAAATAGGAGGAGGAAGGTGTGTTGGATATGTTCACTGCTTTGAGTTATTTGTAAAAAAATAATAATCTGGGGATAGACAGACAGACAGATAGAGTTATGTACTGAATGTATATACCGTGTTTCCCCAAAATAAGACATCCTCCGAAAATAAGACCTACCTACAGTTTTGCCTCTCGGAGGAATATAAGGCATCCCCCAAAAATAAGACCTCCCCAAAAATATT